>JANRGW010013354.1:0-22335 GCA_024733675.1 Psilopsiagon aymara
GGTCGCCGCCGCTCCCCGTGCTCGGCGCCAGGTCGCGCGCCACCCCGACCATCGCATAGCAATGCGGCAGCCACGTCGCCGCACCGCTGCCCGCCAGAGGCGCGGTGGCTCAGGCGGGCCGGGGAGGCGCCGCTGGTAACGGGCGCGGGTTGGGGACGCCCTCGGGGGTGGTGGGGCCTCAGCGCGGCGCTGGCCTCGCTCCCGGTTCCATGCTGGGTGGAGAGTAGCGGGTGAGTCACGGGCTGCTGCCGTGAGGTGCGAGGGGGCAATGGCGGCGCAAGAAAGTTTCCTCGCAGGCTCTCTAGAGTAAGAATAATGAGGTCCGTCTGCTTATGCGCTTCTGTGGGCTTTAATAAGTCTTAGAGTTGAGTAAGAAGGATGAAAGGAAACATGAAGGCACAGCGACTTCAAAAATACCGAGCTGCCGGGACGTGGGACAGTGTGGTTCTGGAGTGCTGAGTGACTGGTAGAGGAGACGGTCTCGTTCTTAGTGGTTGTTTTTAATGTTAGAGATGCTATACGTGCTTGCAGGTGTTGCTGTGGTGGAATGGGACAGCCTGTGTCCGGGGCACACTGGTGGTGACATGTTTCTCAGCGGCTTCCAGAGCTTCCTTGAAGTTGGTGGTGGCAGTTGGATTTGAGGAGTTGTGTCGAATGAGCTCTGTGCTCTTCCCTAGGCAAGTTTGCAAGCACTGGCCAAACTCTTTCAAAATGCCATTGTGTTAATTTGCCCCACCTTTGTTATTGTGAGTGGCCCTTCTTTTCTTTGTCATGCGTGTACATGAGGGCACTTAAGAGAGGAATTTCAGATAACTATAGACTTAGCTTCCTTAATCTTCTAAGGTTCAGGTGAGGTATGCTAAAACCATCTTGCACCTCCCTGAGAGCATTACCCTGTCATTCAGCACACACAGATACAACATACTCGGTTTGTCGCCTCTTAACTTCTCTAGGATAGTGCTTTGCAGGCAAGCTTCCTGCTTTTCTGAGGCTCTGAAATGACACTGACACTGATAAAGCTTCAGGAAGAGACACTGAAAATGAGAGGGGGAGGAGGAAATGCTCTTGCTCTGTCAGTGCTGCCGTTATATGAACAGAAGAGCGATCAGCCCTGTTACTTCGTGGGATGGAACATGACAGTGATGTGACTCAGGAACTGAATGCTTGCACCAGATAGATTAAGGAGAGGAATGTTGTAATTTTGAGGAAAATTCTAATTGGGAAAAGAGTTTAATGCGAGACTTCGTTTATTTCTTCACTGGAAATTTTTTAATAAATTAATGTAAAATGCTTTATATGCATGCAATCCATAGTGCTACCTTTTCTACAGAGTTGCTAGCACAATAGGTAATGGAACATGTTTACTGGTTTTGTCCTTCCTCTTTCCATCTTTGGGTACCTTTCATTTTTTAATTACATATCTGCTGAACTGTTCAGGCAATTAAAATGTTTGTTCTTGTAAACACTAAATGGCCAGCAGCTGTAATTTCAGGCTAGTGAAAGTAAGAAGTGTGGCACTTGTTATTGCAGTTGTTTAGCTCTTTAGGTTTCAATGTAATGCAGAACGTCAGGTGCCGTACATCTTGTTCAGTGCAAACACTGTTGTGATTATTTCGTTTTTCTGTTTTATCTTTTCTCTTTCCCCTGATTGTTGCTGTTGCACGTTGCTAGTTCTGCTGCTTGCTATTGCTGTTTGTGTGAACAAATACTTTGCCTCTAGCCCTGGACGGAAAGGTTGGAGTGGTTGCACGGGGCTGAGGAACGCAGGGCTTGGTTGCTTGTTGCCTTAGTGGTCAGTGTCGTCTGGTGCCATCGTGGGCCTTGTTCTCCAGCTTGTTTGGTGATGGGAATCCATTTGCCCAAATCCTTTTTGGGGCACTGACTGAAGGTTTCCATTTGTAAAGCTGGAGGTGATACTCCTGTGGCCACAGAGGGTTTGTAGTGTGGGTACTTAGTCATCACATACTGAAAGATATTCAAGTATTACTGTATTGATGGGCAGGTGTGTAAGTACACAGTATATTTGTGTGTGGTGTTTTTGACTAATAAATCCACTGCTGTTGGGACAAATGAACCATCATTGCAGTGGCTGATTTGCTGTAATTTCTCTATAAAAGCAGGGATTGCTGTCCCAGAGAACTGTATCCTTAACAGTTGGCTTTTCAGCTCTGCTTTTAGACAAAATCCACAATCATTCTGGTAGCTGTGATCAGCTGCTTTGCTTTCAAAGTGATACTTACCCAAATTCCTTTTTATTTTGTAAAGTTGAGGGTTTTTTTACATGTGGAGTTTTGTATTAGTTTTTTTTTGAAGTGGCTAGTGTTCAGACACTTATTTTTTCAAACAAGGTTTCCTGTATTTTTCAGACAGGCTTTCTTATTACACGTAACTTTATTCCCAAAAGGGTGCAGTTCATTTTGCTAAAGTCCCAGATTTAACATGCTGCAGTTATTTTGCATGTGATGAAACCTAAAGGTTGCCAACTCTTTCACTTCCTCTTCACTTGCACAATTTAACTCCCGCAGATCTGAGAGGAATGCCCTGCTTTCACTGCTCCCCTTGCCATATCACAGTGGAGAACAGATTTGTTAACGCAGAATCAAAGCTTAGAATTGCCGTGGTTTTGGCTTTTTTTTGTAAACTCATACACCTTCTAAGCAGGGAAACATTCAAAGGACTGGATTTAATATAATTCTTTTTTTTTTCTTAGATGCTCCTCATTACTTACAGAATCATAGAATAGTTAGGGTTGGAAAGGACCTTAAGATCATCTAGTTCCAACCCCCCTGCCATGGCAAGGGACACCTCACACTAATCTATGCCACCCAAGGCTCTGCCCAGCCTGGTCTTGAGCACCGCCAGGGATGGAGCATTCACAACTTCCCTCGGCAACCCATTCCAGTGCCTCACCACCCTTACAGTAAAGAACTTCTTCCTTTTATCTAGTCTGAACTTCCCCTGTTTAAGTTTGAACCCATTACTCCTTGTCCTGTCACTACAGTCCCTAATGAAGAGTCCCTCCCCAGCATAAACTTCCTTTATAGAGCTGAATCCGATGGATCTAAAATTGGGTTGCTTTCTATGGCCGTTCATATACGTGAGATTCCCAGTTTAGTCTATACTATGGAGATCTGTACCAGCATGCCTGTATCACTTGGGATGTGGGAAATGAAGCCTGGGTACGCAGTTTCACTTCCTTTAACACTACTTTTCTTTGCAGTCGTGCAGCCCTATTCTAGCTACAATTTTTCTATCCTGTATGAAGGTGAACAGAAATGTATGAAGATGAATTGGAGACATTTCTCCTGCAAAAGTCAGGGCTTGATTTAAACAAGTATGAGTGAGGGAACTAAAATGTGAAAACTTGGTGGGTTTATTTCAAAATGTGAGTTTATTTAACAGCGTTAATTCAGAATGTATTCAATTTTTGTGAGCAAAGTTCTCTTATAATTGTATTTCCCCTCTGGAATACACTGTGAGGGGGAAGATTGTGTGTGAGCTGGCAAGATCAAATTGCAAAGGTTTCTGTGAAAAACATTAGGGCGCTTTTTCTTCCTTGATTAGGATATCGCATATGCTTGTTGCTGGGGGGAATTTTCCTCCTGGTTGCAAATTGCAGCCAGTAGGAGAGTCATTGGTTTTGTTTATCTGCAGAAAGCAGGATAGAGTGGAGTTCTTTGTTTGTTTTGAGTTTTTTGTCAGTTCCTGGTGTCATCCCTATCTGTCAGAAATGTTTCTTTTAATGCTTTCAGCAGATAAGTTGTTGACTACTCAATTTGTCATACTGGCTTGGGCTTTTTTCCTGTCCTTCCTCTTAGTTTTTATGCTGCTTCTTACTTCTGAATTACCATAATAATCCCAGCATTATACCTGTCCAGTTTGTTCTCCTGTTTTATACAGTCTTATAAGTAAGGTCCTAAATGGGTCCACAAGTCCTAACAGCTACTGGATAATTGGAAATGTGTTTTTTCTTTCCATTTATTTATTTGTTTGTTTATTTGTTTAGTCCCTTGCTCTTTTGCATATACTCCGCTATCAGGATTTCTAAAATAGTCTGTCAGAGCAGCAACCCCAGGACATCCCAGGTGGTTTCAGAGAGGTGAATTATCATTGAGTGTGTTGCCCTGCTAATGTTTCACTTAAATGTTGTTTTAAGTCCCTGCTTTGTATTTTCAGCCTACTCAGGCCCTTTGGAAATAGGGGTCCAATTGGAGCCAAGAACTGGGAGTAATTTGTGGCTACTGGGTGTGTTTTTCCCCATATTTCCTTCCCTTTGAAAACCTCGCACAACACAAGTTAGCTTGTTGATCTAAACAGAAACCTTGGGCTTATACTACCGTATGTCAACAGAAACATACGACCCACTAAGTTGTTTGTTTGTGGAAGTACTGTTCACTCTTACTAATTTCTAAATGCCTTATAACGCCATCTAGATCTCTGGCACTTGCTATAGGAAATATGCCTGTCTCAGCAGGTTCATTTATTTGCCTCTGGTAGTGTGGCTATGCCAGAGCAACAGGATGGCTGCTAGCTATTTGCTGTTGTCTCTTCTCATCTGGCAGCTGGAAGATAGTTATGTTTTCTCTGATAAATGCACTTTTGGAGATAGATGTGACATATAGCACAGAAATTCATCATCCTTTGTACTTCCCCTAATCTCATCTATTGTTTTTCTGTATCTAATCAGTCTGGTACAGATTCTCTAGTAACTCAGAAGGTTCCGAGATGCTGTTGTATGTGCGTGTATAACTACCTGCAAACCACTCATTTCCTTGGAATTTAGGGCATTTCTAATAACCAGCCTCACTCAGTGTTTGAAACTGGCATCAACAGTGGTTTTGTCCAACAGGGCAGATAACAGAAAAGCAGCTAACTCAGATGTGTAGATCAAATCAGCTATCCTTGCATAGAATATTGGGATGCTTTTTTTTGAGTTAAGTGTCAGTAGGTGTGTTTCTTTGTGTGAATACAGTGATTCCTAAGAAAGGAAATGAAAACCTGCTCCTGCAATGCTGTGAAAAATGCAGTTGTGCTCTTTAGGATCACAGGCTTAAAGAGGTTGGAGCTTTTGTGTGCTGACTAGAGGCTGTGCGGTATGTAGAAACTGTAAAGAAACCCTGACACTTAAATGCTGTTTAACATTACTGTCTGTAGCAGGACCTGCATAGTATTTTAGCCAACTTTCGGAAGAGCTTTCTCCTATGTGATACAAGAGCAATAGGCTGTGCTTCCTAAAGACTGGGAAGTACATTAGTCCAAATATATGCAACAGGCATCATAAAATAAAAATTTACTTCCTGTCAACTGTAGCAACACTGTTTGTTTATTTTACATATTTTTTTAATTTAGAATAGGGTTAGGGATAGTTATACCATGAAGTGATACCTGTATTGGCTGCATCAAGTAGATGACAGAAAATGATGCTGTGATTTCATGTGAAGTGAATGTTGTGGTCATACAAACAGTACTGTGTGAGTAATTTTTTTGTTGCTGATGAAATGGAGAACAGCAAAATCTGGCACTGTTCCTTCTGGCACTTTCAGTTTTAATGTACCTGTAAAAAGACTAATACTAAACTTCTAGAGGATATCTGAGGACATTGCTTTGCAAGAGTCTTAGGTGCTTTGAAGATTTACCAGGGAAGTGTTGAATACTAAATGCTGATTACAAACCTAGTGCATATTTTAAGAATGAGTCTCTTCTGATGCTTTTTTTTCCTTTTGATATTTTTACGATTTAAAAATATGTTTTCAAGTTTATAGGGCAAAAACTGTAGACTAGATTCTGGAGCTTGTAATATCTTAATTTCTGAAGGAATGAGAGAGGAAGGAAAGGGAAGTAACAGATCTTTTTTGTTTGGTTGGGTTTTGTTTTCTTGTGATGAGGACTTCACTTTCTGAAGCCCTTGCACGGTAATATTTTTGGCATTGGAGAGGAAGCAAATAATACACCCGTTCTCAACATCTAGTTAAACATTATAATCTTTTTTTCCAACCTTTCCCTTAAGGGGAAACGAGCTGAAGGAAAACAAATGGAACAGCTGGGCTTGAGCTAGGCTTGCTTTCCCTAGGATCATCTTCACTGTGGTGACGTATTTGCAAGTCAGCGGCAAAGGTGAATTTCTCATTGGGCTGCTCATTGGTGGGAGGTGTTCTGCAGCCAGGGGGGAAGGCAGTAAATTTACCTGGGCCCAGAGGTGTTTCACAGACACTTCTGGGCCTTCTTATAAAATAACGTTAATTGTCTGCCAAGGGCATCTAGCACCAACTCTTGCTCTAGGTTTGTTTCTCTCCTTTTTTTGCTCTTTTCCAGAAAGATGAGAGACAGGTTCTCTGAGTTGCTGCCTTGTCCTCTGTCATGCTGTGAAGATACTGAATGATAATGTGGTGATTAGGTCTGCATGGGAAAGAGGTGGCTCTTTTTAAGGTCACTCCTGCCACCCTTACAGCTGCTCACTGTGCCATTTCTGGTAATCACACTAATCTGAGTAGCCTAATGAGCAATGAAATTGAGCTATTTGTTCTGTGAATTTGCGTAAGGAGGTGAGCAGGACAGTTTTCAGGCCTGCAGGTTATTTGCTGTGAGTTTTTCAATCCTCAGCTGATGCATGAGTCCTGGATCATCTTGAATTTGCATCCAGTGCTGGTATTCCTACATGCAGTCTCCAAAATACTTTGTGTTTGCCAGGCAGGCTGTTCTTTAATTCCTGCAGTATGTGGAGAGTGGCTTAGTCTATAAAAGTACTGTTGTATACCCATTTGTAACTGATACACCGTATGAGGAATCCATGATGTGATTGTGATGAGTATAGATAGCTTATGGGGAATGCTTGACCCAAAGTCCGTGATCCCCAAGTGCTGGGAAAGTGTGTATCTAGACTCTGAAGGTCAGGTCCCTTGCTAGTAAAATAAATCCCTCATGTTCAAATGATTCTATTTACTGTAACACAACAGCTGAAGAAGGAAATAGAATTTTAAAATTAACATTGTCGTTTGCTTGCCTGCTAATGATGGTAACTTCTGCAGTCATAAACTAATGCTCCTCCACCCAAGGAGTGCTGATGGGGGTAAGCAACCTACTACTCTGTGCATAAGTGTCAGATGTCAGCAGTAGGTGCATGAGTAAACAAATAGCTTTGTGCTTGCATGATGATGACTGACCAACACAACCGCTTCTTACCAGTGAGGAAACATTAAATAATTCCTCAGGCTGAAGTGGAAAAAAGATGATTACTGTAAAAAAGGGAAACTTACACCTTTTAAAAGCTGCTTTTATCATGTTGAGCACAGGTAGTGCATCTTCAAAAGGGCAAGAAGATTGAGTACATGATACACAAGCAAGATATAATTTACTTTTTTTTTTCTTCAGATAAACAATTTGAAACAATTACTTTCACATTTACTGTCTGGTCATTTTAGATCAGAATTACTTCAGTCTTTGCATTCTAGTCAGATGGAGAGAAATAAATTGTCTTTGAATTGTTGTCTTTGAAGAAAAGTTTTGCTCATCTGCAAAGCGGACAGTGATTTAATGCTCCCAGAATCTCCCCATTGGTATTTAGAAGTATAGTAAAAGACCACAAAAAAATGATTTAGGGATCACAGGAACATCCTTAAGTGTCCTGTATTTTTGAAAGGGGAAGAAAAATTACATTGCTCTTCTTCCTGACAAATAAAACCCAGTATAACATGAGGACATTGCATTGGTCAAAGTGCCGTGATAGGAAAAAGTTGAGTGCAGTGCAGTATCTGTCCATGTACAGTGCTGTTGCCTGTTTTACCTGAAGGGCTTACGCCATACTGTTCGCAGAATAGTGTTCTATGGTTTTGTTTGAGGTTTCTTTTTTCTAGGACCTGACCTGACCTTTTCTGTACCTTCTCATGCAAACTATTTGTTATTTATATCTGTACTTACTTTTTGACCCAGCTTCTCTCTGCCTGTGTCAGCACAGCTGTGGGCATATTCCATTGTGCTGTCAGTGGAAGAAAGACTTTCTTAATAAAATGTACTCCGCACCCTTATGCGTTTGTTCTAAATGGAAGTATAAAAGTGCCTTTCCCCTGAAATACAGCAGCATGTACACGCCTAGGGACCTCTGTGGCCCCAGCAGCTCCTCGTCTGGCCCTCTGGGCTGGTGTCCTTCATTCGAGACATGGTTCATGACTTCATAGCCACAAAGTATTTCATCTTCCTCTTCTGCATATACTGTCTGTTTCTGCCTTGCCCTAGGTAAGGAAAAAAGCTGAAAGAATTGTTTGCAAACAGTAATTGCAAAAATACAGCCCCAGTGGAAGAAATAAATGTGTAATAAAATAAATATGATGTGAGAATTTGAAGTTAATGGTCTGCTGTCCTGAATGCTGTACTCAAGGCCAGCAATCCTGAATCATCTGAGTGTTGGAAATCGGGGATCTTGATCAATTGCTCAGGTAAATGCTCAATGCTGTTAACGTAGATAAAATAGTTGAAACTTAAAAGCAGTACTCTTTCATAGTTTTTTCTTGAGAGCTGTTTATCTGATTTGTATATGTGGTCTGTTTTAAGTGGAATAAATACCTGTGAAATGGCAAGATTCGGAGTTTATCTTAGCTTCTCAGTGGATCATCTTCAGTTTACCCTTCCCCAGCTTTTCAGAATTTTAGAATTCCAGATGAAACTATGAGAAAGTTGTTAACAACTCAAAAGCTTCTTAAAAGACAGCAGCATTTATTAAAGTTTACACTGAGCTCATGGATTTCCCAGTTCTGTAAATAATAATGCTTTTAAGAGCACTGTTCATGCTGGTATTTTTAACTAAAGGCAGGAAGTTTCTTAAATTTGGGGACAGAATGGAGACACGGCAATTAGTGATCTTGAGGAATCTGTTTTCTTCTGCTTCCAAATGCAAGAGGGTGAGCATATCTCTTGTGCCTCCTTCTGTTTTTATTTGACTGCTGGATAGCTGCAAACTATGTTTAAACAGGAAAACTGAATCAGTTCCTTGGAGTTGTCTTGTGAGGAGCTTCTGTGCTCGGTAACAAATGCCAGGATTAAACCCTACAGTGTATCTGTGCTAGATAGGACTTTTGTTTTTGCTTACAAGTTCCCTTTTAATCTTACCTGCTGCTGGTGATGCCTGGATTCTTAATAGCACCTTCCCAAAGGCTGCTTTAAAAGGAGTCCTGAACTATTCAGGCATCATATTACCTGTGTTTGTGGCACACCTTTTGGCAGTTTGCTTGAAAAAGTTTCTAAAGCCATAGTTTGTTCCCTGTAGTGTCCCAAAGCATAAGCCTTGCTCCAGGTGCAACAGGAGACTGGGAGAGTTTAGAATGGGGAGGTTCCTGGGGGTTTTGCCCTGTGTTGCCTTGGGAGATGACATGATGCAGGATGTGCCACAGCTTTCTTAAACCAAGAAAAGTATAATAACAATCTTGAGACAAGATTCCTGCCAGAATTTACTCCCAGACATGGGCACCACAGCTGAATCTTTTGCAGTCAGTTCTTAGTGGTACAGTTTGTCAGCTAGCTGCAATGGCTTTCAGTCAAAAGTGTTTCTTGTAAGCAGGTAGACACTTATTTTTTGCAGAGCTGGAGCCGGTCCCAATTTAAAGTGCAAGCACTGACATTTCTGCACTGAGTTTTCTACCACTTTTTTCTCATTTTAATTTGTTGGTTATGAGTGCATTCTCCACTATTCTTTAATACTGTAATTTTAAATAACATCTTTTATCTGAAGCCATAAAGTTTGAATATGAAACTACAGTTAATATTTAGGCCTCTGTGCTTTAATCAGAAGCCAGAGGTGTGCGTTTTGTGTTTGTAGTCTTTTGTGTGTGGTAAAATCAGGCATGCTTAGAAGACAGCAATTTGAAGGTTGACTGTAAGCACACTGGGAATGTGACAGTGCTGAAGTAATTTAAAGGGACATCAAATAGGCCAGGCCCTAAAACTGAGTTACAGCTGTTAAACCATGTGTGCTTCTTGGAGTACTGACCTTTGGAGCTCTTCATGGCCGTGGAAGTATAAAGTGAGCATATTTTGCTATAGATCAAACCTTGTCACAACTTTAATCTTGGCAAACCCTCATAGTGGTGCTGTTCTTCAGCATTTCATAATGCTGCATATAATATAACTTGTTACCTATCATTCTGCAGTGGCCATGTTACTTTTCTTTTCTTGTGAAGAGGGATGTAACTGTCAATGGGGATTCCTCTGAGCCAGCAGATGAAAGCTATAATCCCATTGGCATTCAAATATAAATAAAGTTTTGGGGTTTTGGGAAGTTAGATCCTGTAACTGTGCATTCTACCACTAATGGTTACAGCACAACTTGTTTTACTTGGCATTAAATATCAGTAGTTAATAGTTTTCTTGACATATTACAGAAGCTTTTGTGCAAGTTATGAATATTCATAACATTCAGTAATTAATTGCATAAAGTTGCACAGTATGGTAGATGCTATCAGAAGTTATTAAGAGGATTAGACAAAAATGCTGATGTTGATTTCATATGCTGCTAAAAATTTTGGATGCCATATAATATTTAGAATGCAATCCTTTACATACCATTCTTGGTCTTTGTGGTGTTCCTGATAGTTTCTAGAGTTTGGCTGAGGCTCTGCAATGGTGCATCAGGATGTTGCATAGTCCTATGACTTAAGGACTTGAGCATTAAGAAAAACACACAACACTTCATGGCAGGAGTCAGACCGGTGAGATCTGCTACAAGCAGCCAGCTGTGCTGCAAGCGTGCTGGTTCACGGATCAGTGCGTGCTCCTATGGCACAGGCTCATCTTACCTGCACGTGTGAGACAGAAGTACTGTATTTCCAAGACAAAAATTTGGTGTACTCCATATGTATGAGTAATGCTAGTTTCTGTGAATGGCCATCATAAAAAATAGACAACCACCAGCTATTCCTAGGCCTGGAGCAAACAGAGGAGCGATCTCTGCTGCTCTATTTTTATTTCACTTGTGGCCAGACTGAAAAGTGGGTTGGCAGGTCACACATTAATATTTAAATCAGGTGGTTGCTGGTAACACAAGGGCTCCCTTGCTGCTGTTAGAAATTCACCAGTGTGTGTCATTTAAAATGAAAAAAAACCCAGTTTGTCTCTCTTAATGTTGCTGACACCACATGTAGCCCAGCCCAGTGCAGCTGGCCCGCAGTCTGTCTCTAGCTCCTGCTCCAGGCACCTCACTGCTCTTTCACTTGAGGTCACCCAAGTGCATCCTGAAGCCCTGCAGAGGGGCAAGGGGTCACGCTGCTGCAGTGATGCTTTCTCAGCCAGTATTGAGTCAGGATGTGGTTTTCAGCGCTGTGGAGTATCTACTTCAGGGGGAAGCTGTAGTTGGAGAACTTTGTTTAGTCTTATTTTCTGCTTTCATGTTCTGTCCCCATGTCCCCTGTTGATGAAAGCAAAAAAAATCTCATGTCTGAGTTCAGAAAGATGCAGTTGAACCCCAACAGCACATACTCAGAGGGAGGGAAATATTGAACATTTCAAAGACAGTTGTGAAAGCACAGAATTGATGGACTCTTGTGTTTAGCCCAAGCCATCAATATTTAGTGGGCTGTTTGTCTGCATTGTTCATTGTAGCATCCCCTCCCTGGGATGAACTTTGTGCTATTTACATCACTCATCAATGCAGAACTATTCAGACTAGTCCTTTTAATTTAAGTTATTGTTTGCTAGTGTTAATGCCTCTGTTTAAATATGAGTAGTTTGCAAGTTGCTTCAGCTGCAACAGGTAAATATGGTCTATGATAGGTTTTTAACTGAACTTCAATTATCTTATTCTGAGAGTGAAGTAAAGATAAGGGGGAGACAACCTACAGAGACTGATCAGTCTCTATATTCTGTGTGGTTACAAAACAAGTGAGGAAAGAGGTTTTTCAGTATGTTTATTAATCTGTATCAAACTCCTTGCTATTAGAACTGGCACACTGAAAAAACATATTGCAGCAAAATATGGTGGCATCAGAGAGATTGTGACTGTATTTTCCCATGTACTTTTTTCCAGGATGACGCATTGCAAACATGATAGTCTCTGTTGCTCACTTGTTGTTAAATGGGTATGTTTTTTAATTTGCTAGACTTTCAATAAACCTTCAAGAAGAAAATTCAGGCACTATTTTGCACTCCAGGAAAATTCTCACTGAGTCCTAAAGGTGTTTGTTGTAAGCTACTGCAGCTTCTCGAAACTTCAGTTTTCTCAAGAAGATGCAAGTTTTATAATGTTAGAAGAATTAACAAGAATCCTCATACTGTGTGTTTGTGGGGAACTCGGCTCAAATCCCGCTGTCTTTCTTCCTTACATCAAAGCAACAGTCTTGGAGCATGGCTGATCACATTATCTCCATTTCAGTAAGGAGGATTTTGAGATGTATAGTCCTGGGTATCTGTATTTTGTATTGCAAATGGTCTTCAATACAGATTGAGCTCTGTGGGCATGATTATGCTTTTCACTGCAGCTAGTTCTGAGTGGGCTGCTGTAACCAGAAAACATTGTCCATATGGAGAGATTAGCTGGGATCCTAGAAGCAGCTAGTAGCTGCTCAGTGTATTGGTGCACCTGGACCAGAAAGCCTTTCTATATTGTGTGGTATACATCTAGCATGTACCTTCTCAGTGGGTTGGGAAGAGAACAGTGATGTGAGAGCTTGTTTCAGGCTCTTTCAGAAGGTAACACAAACCAAAGAATCATCCTTAACCCAAGTAGGTTATCAAGTACAGAAGACATTTTCCCTCTGTACTCGTAGCATTGAATGTTCTCTGTGTCCACTTCAGTCACTTGACAGCAAGCAGTCCCTGACTGTTTTGTGTGTGTGTATTTTTTTAATGTCATTGCTTCTCAGAAACATTAGGCACTTATTTTCTGAAGAAAATCTATGTACGGGGATTTGAACCTTTGAGATGATTTGAATAGTGTTTTTTTCCAAGCTCTTTATTATAGTCAAGTCGACAATATATTCGTTTGTAGAAACCAAGTTTCTAATCCTGTAGACAATAGAAGATCTGACAAAAAATAGCACAAGGAGTAGCACTGTGAGTAGCTGATGTTTTGCTGTCTGGGATTGGACTTTTTTAATTTGGTTGTGGTTTTTTCTTTTTTTAACTTAGTTATCAAGTTTTTGACCTAAGTTAAAGATTGACTTTACTGTGAGCAGTATTGTTTCAGAAGTGAATGGGTTTCAGCACCAAATTGATTTGCCAAACAAGAAAGTCTGATTATTTCCTTGATAATATTTCAGGTATTTTCTGTCGAAGTATTTTTTTGTCTCATTCAAAAACTAAAAATACTTCTAGTGTTCAGTGTCTCCTACCTAGTGAAAGAGACAATATATACTAGCATGATTTAATACGAAGGAGCTTGAGCAGACATGGTTTTTGTAAAAGAATTTACAAACTGCTAGAATTAAGAAAGATGTACGAGGCAAAGCACTACTGTTGCTGGTATAGTCTCATCTGCAGTAGGAATTCTGCCTTTTGAAAGCTGTAAGGAACAGGGATTTTTCCGGCCAAAGTCCTAGAGTTGGTGAAAGCCAAAGAATTGGTGTTAATCCTGGTTTAAGATCCTTGAAGGAAATTTCAGTGTAATTATTTACCTGGTTTTGCGTATATGAGATGTTTCTATACTGAGAGGCTTGGTTGGTATATATGCTACAAATAGTTTTGTGGACACTTTGACAAACAGGAGACATAATGATCTCTTGCCAAATTTTTTTAGTTTTAACTTACAGCCATTACTAATCAGCTGTTTTCTATTAACTTTGAAAGTTTTAAGCTTAAAATACTTAGAATAATATGCTGTCATAATTCTAACATACTTGTACATTCAATTTAGTTTAATAAGAAATATGAAAGAGTATGAAGAGTGATGGTCTGATAAACATACATGTAAGTCGCAATATCTAGCTGTGTAATTGCCACTAAACTTTTCTGTTGATTATTTTCTATATTGCAACTGATAGCTTTGGTAATGAATGGGGTAGAAATGTTGAGTGGATTCTTTTTTTTTATTAGACACTTCAGAACTAATAGCAGCTAAAGAACTCCCATAGATATATGTATATCCTGTGTCTTTGTTGAGATGTTTCCTGGTGACTGTATCAGTAAGCTCTTTCTAATGTTGATAAAACCTTAGCAGGGTTTATGTGAAAACATTTTAAAAGTATATGACTCCATCTTTAAGATCTTAATTATAGTGAGGCAAGAGCTAAATCCAGTGTTGAGTCAGCTGGACACTAATCACATCTGTCTAGTCATGCTGTGAATCAAGGTGAGCAACTTGTCAAGAATAACATGTCCAATTGTATGTTCCTTAGCTAAAGCAGAGTTGATTAAGCATGATGATAGGTATTCAGTGGAAGCCGGAGGTGCTCTCTCTCAAAGAAGCGAGATGTTGCCAGCCAGTATATTGGTGATGCCTTGCCTCTGGGGCAACGACTCACAGTTTCTGTTCTGTGTAGAGCTCTCTGGGAGACAGTACCCATGACCTGATGACTCCCAGCACACTGGAATGCATGCCAGTACTGGTCTTCAGCATTACCGATAGTGCATCTTTTTGCACCAGCGCCATGGGATGCTAATCCATCATTTGTAGAAAGAACAGGGGCTAATCTGGAACAGTTTTTCTTTCCCAGGGCCAAATTTAACATAATCATCTGTTTTGTCACTGCTGATGCTGAAGTAAATTTAACTCGTGCTAATAAAATGCCTGCAGAGGGACTCCTGCATTCTTAGTGGAATACAGAAGTAAAACAACTGGTGTAGTAATACGATCTCCTGCTTGTTATGGATCTAAAGGTATATTTGAGAGCACAGTCATGGCATTACTCTTCTAATGGTGCTGGTGCTGATTGAGCGGGAGTTACAGAAGTAAGTGATATTCTAAATTCTCATTTAGAAAAAGATTTCTAATGCGGAAAACAGTCCAACTAAAGGGGTTTGCTGCAAACCAGCGATATGTCCTGCAAGAGCAACTGATGAGCAGTTAGTTCCATTAAAAAAAGAAACTAGAATATATTGAGTATTTGTTGTTAGTCACGAGAAAGCAAAGTTTCTTCTTGAGCTGTAGAGTTGGTGTAGTACAGCATAAGGGAGTATTCTGTCTCTGAGTTAATTTCTGTGAGTATCAGGATGGGTGCTAACTGTAATAGGGTGGCTGTTAAATTGAGCATGAATTTAGTGGTTTGATGGGGTCAGGTTTTGCTGTTTATCAACTGCAAGTTCATTATGCAATTTTATCTCTCTTTAGCATGCTGTTTGTAAAGAAAGTTTTCAAGCCTGCAGTCTCAGTTTCTGTTAGTGTTGTATCAGTGGGTGCAGCGATTATGCAAGGCCTCTCTCCTTATCATAAATCAACTTTTGCAGGCATGGTCATGAGTTTGCTGGCTTGATTTGGTGTCATTCTTCTCCATAACCCATTTCATGCTCACCCTGGTTTCTCTCTCTTGATGCTCCTGCAGAGGTCCAGAATCCATGTTACATGGAAAGGGAGGAGCAGTGGCAGTATGGCAATGCATGCATTGTCTTAATACAGCTGCTAACATCACCCTGCAGCTGCTGCTACTGAATAAAGAAACTGTGCTTTGTGTACACCTCATATTTTGCACGTGCAGAATACAAGATGAAGTTCTGAAGTGGCCAGCGTATTTTTTCCAGGTCCTGCTGTCTCTCTCTTGCTGAAAAAATGAAGGCATTTGATAAAAGACATGAATAGCTATGAATTACTCTTGTGTCCCAGTGAAGTCCAATGGCATAGATATTGAGAGAAAATCTGAAAGGCATCTGAAAAGCTTTAGGAGGATTGACATAGTACTTATTTTGTAATTTTTGTTGTAAGACAGTAAACTTGAATTTACTTGATGCTTCATTTTACTCGGCGCTTAGCGCTGGACGCAGATTTGCTAGACAAAAGGAAAAGAGCAAGTGTATTACATTTGTCGTGCTCCTCCCCATCTCCCAGGGAGGAAACCCACTGAATTTTGGCAGTCCTGAAGAAAGGGTTTCGTGATGAGGAAACCATGTGAGTGTGCTAGGGTGGTAGAAAAGACCAGTATAATTTTGTGTGGCATGTGTGGGAGGAATTTTTTAGGGGACAAGAGAATAAGAGTGCTGGTATGACAGTATCTGAAATACATTAGGCTTCGTTGTTCCTATTACCATAAAGATATCGATCATTGAAGGGAATTCAAAAGCAGTATAAATTGGTGAAGCTGTAGAGATTCATTTATGATGAAAAACTTCAGAATTAAATATGCGTAACTTGCCTAAGCAGTGACTACAAAGGTTCATAAATCTAACAGGAATGAGAGGTGCAAGCACAGAAAAATGGAACTATGTCTATAGTCTGGGATAAAGCCGAAATGGAAACTTTGAGTGTCCTATGCATGATTTCCTGTGAGTGAAATGATCTGAGCTATTAAATATGCTCCTTTGGGAGAGGTCAGGAATTAATTACTTGATGTATGCAGGGCTATACTAGACAGAAATCTAATAAATCTGTAAGAGAAATCCTGTCCTGTTAGGGTGGTTAGATGTATGTAGTGGGCCTGGCTTCATCCTGTGACACTAGTCACATTAGCTGTCAGCATTATTTGAATCTAGCATGAAGGATACACAACAAGAGTTAGCCATGCTGCTTTGGGTCTTATAACAAATGCTGGTTTATAAACCTGAAAAAAACCCTCTCTCTCTTCTAATCCTTGAACACTGGGTTGAGGGGAGGAGAGTGTCACATTGTAACTTGCTCTGTAAATTAAACATTATTTAGTGAGCTCCTTAGGAAAGAAAACAAATATGTCAAACAAGTTCAGTCCCCTTTGTGGAGGCTAATCTAATGTATGAATTCACAGTTCTGACTCTCAAGTTCTCTGATTTGTAACTTGTGCACCTGTGAGCAAAGCAGTTACCTTGCTGAGGGTGAGAGCATTCATCCTTCCTCTTGCTTGGTGCAGGCATCCCTGTGTCACGCTGGAAAGCATGAGAGCCTCAGCAATCCGGCTGCTGCTGAGGAAGTTGAATCTATACCATTTCCATAAGCTAATGGATTCTGAAAACAGTGACAATCAAAATCTAAGGGCGACAGCACAAGAGACAGGAAGCTGCAAGTGATAACAGCTGACTAATGGCCTTTTGCCCTTCTTGCCTGTGGTGTCCTGCCAATGGACTGCTCTTGCTTTGACCTAACTGTGCTGCTCCCAGCGTACATCAGGCCTTGAGATGAGCTGCATATTAGCTGAAATCTGAGCAGGAGCTGAGTAGCAGGCATAGAAACTTCCTCAGACCTGCTTCTGTCTGATGGTCAGGCTGAAGCTAAGTGGTAACAACTTCTCTCTTGCCACAGGCAGGTTCTTAGACCCTTGCTGCTCTTCCTTGGAATTCTCCTTTGAGAATGTAGCAGTTGTGTTTTCTGCTACTTATGGTCACCTAAGTATGCAGGCATGACACAAGTCTACCTGAAATGAGGTAGAGTCTGAAGTAGAATTTGCTGCTGTACAGTTGCTCTGTGCTGCACTTGCTGCTGCCACTTTTTGTAGTATTTTCTACATTTAGCAAAATAGCTGAGGACTATGAAATTGGATCTCCTAAAGCCAGGTTGCTGAGTGTCTTTAATAAATGTGATCTTTGCAGTGATAGCTGTGAGACAAGCAAAATCGTGTGATAGGGATGTCAAGCTGCCATACTTTGTGAAACCCATGTTAAGTGTGCTTGTATTTTTCTCTTTTAAAGAGAATACATGTAAAATGTGCTGTGGAAGTGAATGCAAGCATTCTTGCCCTGTTCTCATTTCCCATTGGGCATCCTTACGGGTTGTTTATCTGCTGAGCCCTAAAACAGGGAAGCACATAGCACTCTTACAAATGTGTTGCAGACATGATACTGTGCTACATAGGTTTTATTTTTTGCTCCACTGTAAGCTTTGTGTGTTACCTTTGGCAAGTCACTTAAAATATTTTGAGTTATTTCAATCTGGATAAAGAAGTAATTGTACTTTCCTGCCTGCAGCAGTTGTCTGAAGATCAGAGACAGACATGTACAATTACAGTGTGAAGAAGAGACTTATAATCAAACTAGCTGTAAGTGCTCTAAAACATAAAAGTGTATTTCCTGCCTCCAGCCTTTCCCTCTTTTCCAAAGCAATTTTTTCAAAGACATCTTTCTGCGGGGTCACTGCTTTGTTGTTGAGTATTGCAGTATTATTGAGCACTGAATACTGACAGCTGTTACATTCTGGGTTGAGGCACTCTTTACTACCTGTGCTTGAACACTCAGCAGTTGAAAATAAACATGGGAAAGGATTAAGATGCCTGGTGCTGATTCTGTTTCATGTTTAGGATGCCAACTGTGATTACAGTGTAGGGTCAGGCTCTTGAAACAGAGGCATCCTTTAGAGAATGTGAATCAAGGAACTGCAAAGGACCTTATTGGAGCACCCCCTTCCTCTTTCTTGGCAGGTGTCAGTTATTTCCTGACCATCACAGACTGAAAGTGCAGGGCCTATCAAAGAAGCTTTTCAGGCATCAGCTGTCAGAGGGTGACTTTCTTTCTGCAGTAGGGACTAAACAGCAATGTGGACTAAAGCTAATGGTTTGATGTAAAGAAGCAGAACCCCACAGAGACCTAGGAATCCTGCAGCCCTATAATATTTTTTACTGGTTTTGACAGTTTAATTTTCAGAGATCTCTTGTTATTTGTTAGATTTGAGCTGTTCTGTTACTGTTTAAATGCAGCTGTACCTTGAAGGGTTGAACTCATGAAGCACATTGTTAGTTCAGTCAGATAGTTAACAGCTTTTTCATAAAATCCTGGTGAAGTAGACAGTGCAAAGTAAATACAAGTTTTCAGCATTTTGACTCCTATACAGGTATGTTATTGGCTACTGGAGCCTGACTAAATCTTCATGCTCCAAGCCCATGGATGTTGTCGGGAGTTGTTCCAGTTCAGTCATCTGTGAAATATTCACAGATTTACAGTCAGCTTAAAAGTGAAGCTGTCAAAACAACCTTCCTGGTAATGATAAATAGCTATCAGAGAAGTGGTAGGCAGCTTCCGGGCTGAAGTGTTTCACTTCAGAAAATTTGTGTCTTGTGTAATTTCTTCATTCATATGCAGAAATGCATAAATAAAAATTCTCATTTATGTTTTTTTTTTAAGATTTTGAAATATCTGAACTTGTCATCTGGCTGTTATTTTTAGTGGGTTTTTACTGTTTTTTGTTGCCAAGGAAGAGAGAAAGAGGAAGTAGATGAATGACTTACTACACATTGTAAAGAACATACACAGTGATGAGTGAATTTAAACAGCTAAACTGCCTGACCCCATTGTCTGCAGGCAAGTGGTTGAATCTTACTGTTTTCAAGTTTTCAGAAGAGACTGTCTTATTAATAGTAGTGGTAGTGAAGTACCCACAAATAGAAGCACAGCAGTTCAGGTCAGCTATTTCCCATCTGATTTCATAAACACAGGTCTAATTTTCAGATGACAGGAATGAAAGGAAATGGTTCTGTTGTACTGTATCTGCTTGGCTCCATGTGGAATGGCATGTGGAAATGATCTCAACTGGTATCTGAGTGAGGATATATTATGAAACCAGGTGCAGACTGAAAAAGAAGGCAACTTTGAGAAATATACCAAAGCTGCAAACAGATCAACCTTCTGTGCAGGACAGATGAGGATGTTGTGTCTTTGCCTGCCCATGTGCAGTGTTGATCTCAAAAACAGCTGCTGACTGCTTTTCTTGTTCCATTGCAATAGCTTTATTTGTCTTTACCTGCTTTTTCCATGTTCTTTTTTTCTGCAACTTCAAATGAAAATCATGAAGATGAGAGAAGCAAGGGGCAGAGATGCTAGAGAGAGAGTGCAGCTCCTGAAGAAGTAGATGTGTTGGGTGAGAAAACAACACAGAGTTAGCATTTGCTGTGGCATGCCAATTGTTGTTGGCTGTGTTGCTCTGGGATAATACTTAAGTTTCTGTATTTGTGCATGTCCCATCCCTCAAAAATGCATGTCTGCAAACCTTCAGTTAGGCTGGTCTTCTATTTGTCCTGTTTGGGGAACTGGTAGCTATTCAGCTGATGACCAGCCCAAGGTCACTAGATGGGTCATTGTCACTGGGGTCATGTTTTACGCTGACCACAATCCACCTGGTTTTCAAGCTTTTCCAATTTAGGCCAAGGATTATATGTATATGTGTATGTATGCATGTATCTCCAATTTAGGAGCTATATACATACATATGCACAAAGTAGCTAGTTGAAGGTCTGGATGGTGCCTCTGATGTAATTTTCCCATAGCTCAGGGCTTGGGGTGCTTATCTTGGCTCTCTGCAGAACAGGAGTATGCGTCTCTGCAGAGTGACTTGTCATTTGCCTTTGGCAGTTAACATGAAAGTCTGAATAATAAGCATTCCTTGATTTGTTGCTTTAGTTGTCTAGAGGTAACGCTTGGCTTTTGACATTGCCTCCCTTTCTTTGGTAAAAAATAATTGAGTCCCTAAGTTCCTTAAAAGAGTAAATGGTTTTGTTGGAAACTTCTGACTGTTTCACCTACATGTGAATGCTCTGCTCTTACTTGTAGGACATTAATTATGAAACAAAAGTTTGGGTTTTTTTTTTTAATTATGATGTTGGAGACTTTTTATTGGATGCCTTGGAAATTGCCTGTGGTTGGAGTTTGGGATTTCAAACCAGAAAGGAATTCAGCTACTCACCATTGGACAAAGGCTGGGCTCTAACTGGTATGCAATTTTGTAAGGAAATAGGTAATCACACATAATGGAATGGAGATATGAGATAGCAGGGTAGCATGACCGTAAGGAGTCAAAAAAATTGGCAGTTTCTTCTGATTGTATGGAATTCTTAAGCAGTCATTATGCTTGCATTGTATGAAACCTTTTTGCTGTTGTCTCTATTGCATTTCATTTTTAATTTATATCCTTGAAACCAATTCTCCTTGTAAACTTCACTTGAAAACTGTCTTTCTCCTTTTTTGCAAGGAGTCTCCCTGGCACTGTGAAAGTAATCCATTTTAAATCAAGTTTGACAAACCAGTGGTAGGAACAAGTGAGACCTAACTGAGCTACCAACATACCAATTAGTAATACCTACTAAAACGTACTTATCTTTAATTCATAAATAAAATGTCAGTGCAGTGAAGGTACAATATTAACTGTGAATGCAGTGATAGCACATGTTTGGGGTGGCTGTGTAAAAACTCTTACCTGCTGATGTTTGGGTATCCTGAGCACCTCAAACAGAATACGATTACTGGTATAATGTACAGATTACCTAAACAACATGGTTTGCCAGTTGCTTTGCTGATTAATGGAGATGTCCATGGTGGATAATTCTGAGTGCTTGCTGAAATCAATTCCTTTTTTTTCCCTAACTAGTACATGTTTGTGGAAATAAGTGTCCCTGCCTGTCCTTTGGTTGCTTGTGAGATCCTTGAGCTGAAATAGTGTCGAGGCAGTTCTGATGAGGTTACAGGCTTGGCTGCATGTGTGTTAGAGATACATAACAATACTAATGTATTGTGTCACTTCTGCAGTTCTTCTTCCAATGAAAATGTGGGAAGACAAAAACTAATGACCACCAGAGTTCTTTGCTGTCCTCATGCGTTGTTTAGCTGACCTAATCAGATATTCACTTGTATTCAGTTTTAATTACTGCAAAGTCATGGATGGATTATTTTGGTGTGGTTGTTTACTTTATGTATATATAGGATAAAATATTTAGTCACTACCTGAGCAGATTAATTTGTGTACCTGTTGGCTGTTCAGCCTTAACTAAAGTAAGTTTTATTCATGGCATTTTAAAGGGAAGTTGTGAAGGAGGAGAGGGAGGAAAGAATTAATTCATACATTGTTAGTGGTGTTCTGTCACTCTCTGCCATGCTGAGGAGTGCCGGTGGATCTGTATGCTGTTTCTCCCTTGCTCTCTGGTTTCTCCTCTGAATTTACCAACATTTCATTTCTAATAGTCATTTATGAAAATACCTGTCATTGTTTTGCATCCTGCACCTCCCCTCAGCTAGCCATTAGCTATATATTGAGTGTATTATCTGCTTTATCCTTTTTAAAAAGTAAATCTTGAACATCAATATTTGTAGTTTTAACAATATTATTTCCAAAAACCTGAATATGGCTGATTACTTCTCATAAAACCCCAGGAATATTGCCCTGCCTGTTTTCATACACTTTCTCATGTACACACAAAACGCTTTCCTGCAAAGCTGAATATACAGGATATTGTCAGTGAGAGTATCCATTACCGGAGATGCAAATCTGCACAACTATAATGGTCGGCAGTACAAAGTTAGACTTTTTTTTCTAGAGCAGGTTCT
>JANRGW010013354.1:22345-40456 GCA_024733675.1 Psilopsiagon aymara
TAGCACTGAGGTTACCATTTTTTCCATGTACACACATTTTGAGATTAAAGAAAGGTTTTAGAAGCGGACATCATTACAGTTTTTAAGAGGATATTACACTGTTACGTCTCATCAATATAAAAACATGATGCACAAATGAATGTTTTCAACTAAATCTCTTTATCCCGTGTGTGCTACATGCTCTAATGAAATGTAAATACTGTAGGGGATGAATGCATTACAAATCCCTGTAAGTATCCATACGGAAATCTCCAGTTCTGATTGCTGCAGCTTGCTCTGTGATAGATCAAAACTTACGATCTCACTTCATGTGGAAGTGGATGTGCATTGTAGCTTATGGTGAGTTATGGTTGGCACACTATTGCCTGCTGAAAGTCTTACAATTATATCTTAACTGCAAAACTGAAGTTTACAGGCTGAAAAACCTAATGTTTTTATATGACAGATTTGCAGTGCTTGATTGGAAGGCAGGTGTGAGTTGGAAGTCTGCAGTAACTTTTAGGTACTTGATACCAGGCTTAAGCACCTTGAGGTTAGTGAACTATTGGAAAACTTGGATGTTAATGACTTTGGCTAGTCCGCATGGTGAGTCAGAACCAGAGTTAAACCACCTAGTCCGACTTCCTGCTCAGCTGCTTACATTGCTAGCAGGAAGAAAATTGCTACAGTGTAAAATGGAAGAGAATACATCAGCCTGGTGCTTTTATGGATGTTAAAATTGGTACCCTTACTGGGATAAGAATAATACACTCCTCTATAATAGACTCCTGGAACAGTCTGTGCTGTCACTGGCTGAAGGTAGATTAGATTGGAAGGAGCTTAACAGTAGGATGGCAGGAAAAATGACTGAAAAGTGCATCAAAAATGAAGTACGTGCATATACATGAAGCAGTTTATAAAGCCACATTTCCTACAGGTTTTTCACTGTAGATTGCACATCTTTACCATAGCTCTGACAACACCTTTGTTATGACTTGGTTGTCCCAGGAAAGGCACTAAATAACATACATATCTTTGAATATGGTGCCTGCAGTGTTCTTACCTTGAAGCCTTCAAGCTTCATGAGTGACCACAGGCTCTGAACAGCAGTATTTGCAATGCTCCAGTGCTCATTGTAGATTAAAGCTACAGATGGCCTTTATGGAAGATGGAAGTCTTTCCACAGTGTTATTGATAAGCAGAGAGAAATTATTTTGTTCCTTGGTTGGGGATGCTTTTGTCTGCATGCGCAGAATACCATGATAAAACTATTCTACCTAAAATTAATTGTGGTTAGGAGGGTACTGAGTAAACACATAGAGGTGGAACAGCTGACCATTGCTGCTTAGCAGCATTGCTCTTCTGTTGTTTTGGTAGTGTGGAGCAGCAAGCTTGCTGCCAGGAATGAGCAGATGTTAGGTGTCAGTTTTGAGTAACCTCTGTGTAATCATATTTAATTTAAAATTAACATCTCTAATGCACTAATGTTTTATGCATCCTAGCAGGGGGAATGTAGGCTGTTGCACCTTTAAGCGCTTGTTAACGGTTTCTGACCAAGTGGCTCCTGACAGTGTAATCAAATGATGTTAGTGGAAACTGACTTCAGTAGACAGACATGCAGCATAATTGTGTATCTTGTTCGTATAGGAAGCGACACTACCAAAGCAAAAGAAGAAATCCAGGCCATCCATAACTCTGCATGATAGTCCTAACATGAAGTGCTATGTTTATGATTGGAGTTTTCCTCTCTTCTGTTGGCAGTTAGTAAGGCATTGAATTGCCCCTAATGAACTGAGAAAATTCACTGGGAAAATATTTGGTCACTTAGAAGTTCAAAAGTGCTAATTAGTGATATATATAACAAGGAGCTGGCTTGCTAATCAGTTTATGAAGATTGAAGTGCAGTGGGAACACGATTCCTTCAGAGCAAGGAGTTCTTGCAACTGCAGACACAACCTGTATTCTATACCTTCGTTCAGATCAAATTTGATAAAAGGGAGAAGCAGGATCTATAATTTTTCAGGGCTAAGTGCAATTTTGAATTCAACTTCATGTACTTTCTTCACTTGACCATAGGTTTCAGTAAATGGTTTGTTTAGTGTATCAAAAATCTAAATTATCTTCTCTGTTAATATTTTACAGATGAATTTCTTTGCTGTTTCCAAAATAAATTGTGTGCAACATATTGGAATAACTGTTGGCTTCCCTCCCGACCCATTGTGGGTTTTTTTCTGCACAAACTGCATATACATGCAGCTTTACAAAAGAATGACAACTTGAGGTGCTTTTTTTCTGAATCTCAAAGATAGTGGCAGGTAGGAAATCTTTTTGCATGTGCACATTTACATAACAAAGGGAAAGAGGAACTTTAATTTTCCAATGATCCTGTGTTAAAATTCCAAGGTTAAGAACTAAGCATTTTTCATGTCCTTTGGATGTGAGAAGTTTGTATGTTCCACTGCTTGCTCTTAGTAGGAAAGCATTAACAAGTATGCTAAACCCATAGTAATTATAATAAAGTTGAGATTTTACTTTAGGTAGAATTTCTGTACAAATTTGGTGGGTGCATGTTGGGGCTGGGGTGAATAGAATGACCACAGAGGCTGTGTTCTAGTGTACAGAGGCTATAAACATGGCAGCCTGATGTATATGTTGCAGGATTGAATAACCTTATTTTAGAGTTTTCTTTTAGTAGTGCCTTCCCCAGATTATATGTTTTTAGTCAATCAGGAACAAGTCTGGGGGCAAAACTGGGGTTTAACTGCAAATTCCTCTTGATTAATTAACAAGGTGAGAGGATTTAGTTGGGAGAGTTTAAAGAAAATGTACCAGCATAAAACACACTTCTCTAATGTTGCAGGCTAGAAATTTTGCTGTCTGCAGGAATTTGATTCATCAATGGCAGCTTCATTTAAATGTAACCCAAAGTACGGAGCTGGGTAAGAAGTTCTGCTTTATAATTGCTGCATTATAGCAATCTGCTTCTGTTGGACGACTGGATGACTACAGCCAATGTGTACTGATGTTACTGTGGGCCTGAGGAGAAAAAGGAGCAGTAGGTTTTGACTGTTGGCTGCTTGTTGTGCGTAGCATTAAATTCTTGTTTGCTTTAATGTTAAAAGGGGTTCCTAAATACACTTGGTAAACTCTGCATTTACAGAATGCAGGTTCTTGCCCTGTCTCTTGCACGAGCCTTTCAAATACATGTCTTAAATGAATTAATAGAGGAAGAGGAAATAGAACAGCTCTTAATTGGCTCAAGTTCAAAGGGTTTGGGGTGAAAAGTGAGCAGCTAACATGCAGCTTTGCTAATCTCGCCAAGGAAGCACAGCAGGATGCATCGGAATACAGGTGCTGCACCATCTGGGGCCTACGGAGCCTTTTATCATCTTCTACTGATTTTAATCGTTTTTTCTCATGATAATAAGCTTTAGAAAAAAAAACCCACTGAAAACCTCTACAGGAAATCTTCAGTTTTTCTGCTTGTTTTGCCCGCTCTAAAGGAAATTAGAAATGTACAGGCTTGGGGTACAGCGTAAAGCCTGAAGAGCAGAGTAAAGGGCTCAGTGTATCATAGCCAGTATTGGTTGTTGATTCCCAAATATCATTGCTATCTGTATACTTCTTCAAGAAGAAGGTGAAAATCAGACAATGCTGGGTTCAATAAGGAATGCTTAAAATGAGTTCACTAAGTCACTGTTTCAGCCCAGGTATGTTTTTAAAACATTGATGTTAACAGCTGAAACATAGAAGTGGGCAGCAGCATCAAAGCCACAGCCATTTGATTTTTGTAGTATAAAACAGCTTCTTGAACAGCAATGAGAAAAGACTTCCAAAAGAAAAATAGAAGAGAAAGCAAAAATGTTTGGGTTTTCTTTTTCTTGATATGTGACAACATTTTGGTGTGTCTTCTTGGGTGATAGCAATGTTTGAGATGTATCCAAAAGTATTTGAGACTGATAGGTCCACAGACAAAAGCCGAGAAGTTGTTAAGTGCCAGGACATACATGCTCATCAGGACCTTTGCCAAACTCTTGGGATAGCTATGCCCCTGCACACTCAGCAGGGTGGTAGTTTTTCTTGCCAGAACAATGGTTAGATTTTCTAGGTACCTTTGCTATGGTTACGCTTTTAGCAGGAACACTTAAAGCTACTTCTCCTAGCAAAGCTCTTTCCCAAGAAAACAAATAGATGCCTACTTGCCTATTTAGACAAGTTTTGTGGTTTTAAAACATTTATGTAGACCTCTGATAAAGGACTTAGAAGAAAGTTGTCTTCCCAGGTAAAGTGTTTCTACAAGAGTTTTGCTAAATCCAGCTTGTTGCAACTGTTCTGTGAAGTGGTGTCCTCATAGCAGCCTTCCAGTATCTGAAGGGGGCCTACAAGGATGCTGGGGTGGGACTCTCATCAAGGACTGTAGTGGTAGGACAAGGGTTAACTTAAACAAACTTAAACTGGGAAAGTTCAGGTTAGATGTAAGGAAGAAGTTCTTTACCATGAGGGTGATGAGGCACTGGAACAGGTTACCCAAAGAGGTGGTGTATGCTCCATCCCTGGCAGTGTTCAAGGCCGGGTTGGGCAGAGCCTTGGGTGGCATGGTTTAGTGGGAGGTGTCCCTGCCCATGGCAGGGGGGTTGGAACTAAATGATCTTGAGGTCCTTTCCAACCCTAACTATTCTATGGTAATTAAGATTCTCTTTAAGTGTGCATGAAGGCTTGAAGCTCTTAACTGAATTGGTACTGATGCATTTGTAGTAGCCCCTTTGATCTTGTGGCTTAGAAATGATAATTTTCTTTGCTTGTGTCTGATTATTTTGTATTTTCCTGATGCCAGGATCTATTAAATGGCAGCTCTACAGTTTTGGCAAAACCTGGTGAAGTTTCTATTAGCTGTGATCTTAAGTTTGCTGTTGGTTACTGGCTATGGATGTTCTTATAGTATCTGCCATAGATTTTTTTTTTAATGCTATTCTTCAGAAGCTACGGAAAGGGGAAGGATCAACCTTCTCTGTTTACGCCTTTGTTTTCTTTGGTTACTTTCTAACAAGGCTAAAAAATGCATTTTGCACTCCCTGCAGGTAATCTGAGCATCCACAAGAGTGTAACAGCATATAAAGCTGCAATATAACCTAACAGCTGAGTTTCATTTGGGAATTACTTTGCAACTGTCTGTTATAAGGATACAAATCATTGCATCTACATACTAATACCAACTGCTAACAGAGAAAGGCTTTTAATCTAATCTGTCAATTCTTCTGTTCCTACTTTTTTATTTCTTTCTGTTTGTTTTCAAGCAATCAAACCAAATTTGTATTTTCTCTTTGGAAAAGTGCTTGTTTAGAGCTGCCTGTGCCAATCACCAGTTCCTAAGTATTGCAGCCGGTCTAATGGCAGATCTTTTATTATTTGGGGAGGTAAGGAAGGGAACAGATTTAAACAAAAAGAAAAAAGGAAGGAAAGGAGCTATAGAGATGTTTATAAAAACATCTTATTATGGTCTGCTATGTTAATATAATTATGTAGACAAAACATTCCTGGAAAATGCGGTGGCAGGAGAAAAAGGAGAAACCTCTCTAATAGTGCAACATTCAGATACTTGTACCTAGATTTGCTCTAAATTATATTGGGACTAAGCCAGACACAGAAATAAGACTACCTTCTCTATGCAACTATCTATTAACTTAGATTTGATCCCTAACATTTTCCTGACCCTCCAAATAATAATTAATTATCTAATTAAAAAGCTTCTTTGCTCAGTGTGGGTGGGCAAATGAAATGAATCTGCTGTGTCCAGCTGAAGGCAAGTGCAGATTTTCTTGGTCTGTGTTTTCTTGCTGGGATGGCATCTTCTGCCCTGTCCTGGGTTCAGCAGTAGCAGTCATTTTTTTCCTTCTTGGTAGCTGGTGCAGCGCTATGTTTTTGACTCTCTTCCTGGGAACAGCGCTGATAACACCGATGTTTTCAGTTACTGCTTAGTAATGTTTGATCTGACCAAGAACTTTCTCAGCCTCATGCTGTGCCAGGGAGGAGGGGAAGCCGGGAGGAAGCAGAAACAGGACACCTGACACAAACTGTCCAAAGAGGTATTCCATACCACAGCATGTCATGCCCAGGATGGGAAAACTAAGGGCAGGGATCCGGAAGAGGGGGATGCACTGCATGGTTGGATCAGGCTTGGTATCGGGTGGTGAGCAGTTGTATTCTCTTTCCTTGTATTTCCCTTGTCATTATTATTATTGGTGGTAGCAGCAGTGGTTTGTGTTATACCTTAGTTACTAAACTGTTCTCATGTCAACCTATGGGCGTTGCATTCTTTCGATTCTCCTTCCAATCCCCTCCGGAGCAGGGGGAAGGAAGAGGGAGGAGTGAGTGATCGAACTGCCTGAGTTATGGCTTAAACCACAACATGCCCCAAGGTGATTAGGGAAGTGTTTTGTATTGAAAGTGAATAAAAGGGGAAGGATTCAGCTCTACTGGTCTGCAAAACTGGCTGGAGCCTGGCCAGGTGGCTCTGGATCTGCAGCTGACAGTCTGCATTGCCAAGAAATATTCTGCTTTTAGGATGATGGTGTTTGGGTAGCAGAAATTGCTTGCTGTGGGGAAAAGTTCTTCAAGAGAGCGTATTTTCACTACTACTATGTAAGAATAGTGTGGTTAACCTTTTAGGGAGGGGAAGAAAAGGAATGGGGGAGATCGTTGATTTTGCAGGTTATTGGGGTTCCTGATGGCATGAGGTCAGACCCTAGGGAGGTCTGAGATGGGACAAGGTGGGAATCACACACAGTGGGACAAAGATGGAAATAATTTCCTGGAGGGCTGGCTAAGTGGGGAATGGAAGGGATGCTATGAAGAAGAGACAGCTTTCCCTGCCTGGTGCATATTCAGCTGCAGAGCTGTTCCCTTTCCAAGGTCTGTTTGAGAGCATATCTGCTAAAAACTTTCCTGAAAAGCTGCGTAAGAGCCATCGCTGGGAATTTATCCACTGCTGATAATTCTGACTGGCCTTTTTGCACACATCTGTCAATACTAATTCTCAGCCCCAAGTCAATCCAGTTTCCCGAGCTTTCTCTTCTGTATTAGTCAAGCTGTTAATGCCTTAAGTCATTTTGAAATCTGTACAGTTGAGTAAAGAAAATCCTGGGAAAAAGAAGTGCATCCTTGTAGGTGTATAAAAAACCTGGGTTTATTGCTTTGGTGGGTAGGGTTATTTATGTTGTAAATGGAAGTGTCCATTCTAAGTGAAAATGTTGACAAGCAGTTCTGTTTTGAGTTACATCATCTCTTTCCTGTGTGCTACAACCTGCTCAGTGCTTCCTATGTGAAAAGCTCTGCAAGAAGAAAGTGAGAGTTGGCTGCAACTTCAGTAGACCTGTAAATGCATTCATCTGACTTCACATCCTTCTCTCTCTTCTGTTATTTCAGCTGAAATTTAAACAAGCTTTTTCTTTGCTGGCAATTTGAAGAATGAGTATTATTATTAAAGGTGATTGTGCTTTTTTTGAGAGAGACACCAAAGCAGCTGTGTGCATTAAGATATGCTCTTTCTAAGACCTTTGTAGGAAAAGTTGGAGCCAAGACCATTTTCTTGTCTAATGAGATAAACTGTAAGAGTATTTTTGAAAGCAGAGTTACTCTTACTACACTTAAAATAAAACTTTGCAACATTTCCCAGATCAGGATGCCTGTCCCAGAAGGCACAGAACAAGAGCAAAGATCCATTCTGTGGGCCAAATTAAAAACCCTGTCTGTGCTGACAGATTAATCTTTTGACCAAGACTGTTTTGGGGGAACAGATGGCACAGCTCTTGAATGTAGGCTTGCTTTTAAGCACAAATATATTTTCATGCTATAATCCCTCCTTCTCAGAGTCTTACCCATGCTTGGTTTGCACACTTCCTTCTAGGTATTGCATCCCATCTTCCATTCTGAAAAGAAAGTAGGTTGGGAGGAGCAGCAACTTTTGAACTAGACTTTATTGAAACCAGACGAAGATGTGAGATTTCCAATACTGTAAAGCCTTAGACTCAGAAGATTTTGGACCCGCTTCTCTTTGTCGGAAGGGAAGGAGAAGAAGGTTTGATAAAATAAGACACAAATCTTGGTGTTCCTAACAATGTGCTTGGCCTGTGTAATTGTCTTGGGTTTAGGCCTGTCCTTACACTTGCTCAGAAACCTGCTTGCTTTCAAAAGCAAGGGTTATCTGAACCTTCACAGTAGTACCTAGAAGATGCTACCAGGCAGATGTCAGCTGATGTTCATCCTTCTTGTCTCCTCAGCACTTCCTGGTGTTGCTTCTTTGCAGTAAGGGGTCACTGCTACTAAAATCATGCTTTTGGATAGAGGATGGTGAGATTCAATTTCACCCTATTTTAAATGTCAGTGTTTTCACTGTCTATTTTTAATGCTTGTAAAACCTATATGGATGCAAATCCAGCTTCCTCCTTAGGTAGCTGGAGCTGTACATCCTCAGCTACCTGTTGGAGAGTCAGATGACCTTGGTGATCTACAATGTCAGAAGAGAAACTTTACCTCTTGTGATATCTTTGACTTGCCAGGGTTGCATAAAGTCTTTTCTCCCCTACTTGCATATGCTGAGTAGAGTGGGAAGGGTGTGGAGAGGAAATGTTTGGACAAAGAGTGTGTGAGAGAGCACAAAGCAGCAGTGACGGAAGTCAAGGGAAGGATGCACACTTGCTCAGTGAAGGCTGGGTGGAACATCTTCCTGGCAAAGCTCTGTTGCAGTGGTGGATTTGACCAGCTAGGCCGCCATACAAGAGGTTCTTGGTGTTAGTTGCCTTGACGCACTTAGCACAGCTGTCACTTCAGTCATTGGTAGTTTGGCTGGCTGCTTAAATCTAGTGCCAACTGTTCTTGGAACCGACACAGAGGCGGGAAATGAAAGATCATCAAGGATGATAAAGGCACAAAGAACAACAGGTGCCTGAAACCAAAATTTGATTGCTTGGGCTCTTTTGTTTTTTACAGCGCTGTGAGGCAAGTGAGATTTTAAAGAAAGCCACATGAATGCTGTATTGCTCTTGCTTCTTCAGTGTCACCAGAATATGCATGCTTATGTTGAACCTGCTGCTTTGCTGGAAAAGACATCTTGGTTACTTCTTTAAAATTTTGATTTGTACTGAGGAAAGGGTTAAAATACTGTGTTTTTATGTAAGCTGCAGGACTGAAATATAAATGTTGCGGTGCAGTTCTTGTAGTGCCCTGTGGAGCAGCTGGGAGAAGGCATTCTCCACATGGTCTGTATTGAGACAGGAGAGCTGTGTCTCATAAAAATAAGAAAATCTGTCATCTTTTCTCTGCCCTAGAGAGAAGATAAAAGTACATGTCCTGAATGTTCCCAAGTTTTACAAGTATCTTCCCTTGTTGAAAGTTACCAAGTATAGGAGTATTATTGCAGAATGAGTGACGTGTCTGTTGCAGGGGGTTTGTTTGTTTCATTTAAGTTGAGCTTCCAGAAGACATTGCTAAATCTGAGCTATGTACCTTGAGCCTGCTGATTTTATTCAGGCTGTTGTTGCATAGTCATCTAAATCTGTTCTAGGACCAGTAGAGAAACAATGAAAATCCTTTAAGTGTAAGCAAAGACACATTACAGAAAAGTTAATGAGAAGGTGTTTCTGTAGCTCAAATGGGCACTTCTAAGATGATTGTAGGCATTTGTTAGGGCTCCTTATGGCTTATTTTCCTACTCATGTGGGATTGCTTATAAAAACAGCACAGAAACTTAACTGCAGATATCTCCCAAATGGCCCTGGTGACTCATTTTAAAAAGGGAAATACCTTATGTGCGGTTACTGTAAACTTGGTCTGAATACTGATCCGTTTTTGGTGATCTTGGTTTTACAAGATTTGCAAACTCAGTAGACTGTGACAACACCTGCTTTTTTTCCTCCTTTCCCTTGGTTTTAAACCTCTCTGAAATGTCCGTACATAATTTATTCTGAAGTTACAGGTTGTTGCTCCATAAATAATTGCTTGGTTTGTTTCCCTTGGAGAAACAGACAGGAGCTAAAGTCATTCATATGCAGAGAACTTCTAGGTGTGTTTAGTAGAAATAGAAAAAATACATGTCAATATTGAAAATATAATTAGCTATTTGTTGTACATGTCCTCCCTGGGCAGTAGTTAACATAATACCTGCCCTCATTTTCCTCCTGTTCCAGATGAGCAAGCAGCATCTAGAAGGGTGACTTGTCTTGCCCTCTCCTTCACAGACTGGGAAAGATCAGTAGATCAGTGCATGGGTAGAATGCCGCATACTGAGGTCATTGGCTCATCTAGTGACACTCGGAAAGATCCAAGATTCATTTTTAAACATTGCAACTGCTGTTTTCCTCCATGATTTTTCTCCCTTCTTGTTCCCTTCCTCCAGTCCTTCTCCAGTAGCTGTGAGCAAGGAGCTGTACCAGGTGTCAAACAGAGTCTCCAGGAGATAACTGAGCTCTCCTCTTCTGCCAAAGGAAAGACTGTAATACTACATTACTATTGAAAAGCACACTGCAAAATAAGTTTTAATTAGTGTGTGTTTTGCTGCAGTATAATTAAGGGTAAAAAGCTTATGCTGAGTGGAATAGTGAGTTTTATTACTGTGCTTTTCCATTTCAGGTTCTTCTCTTTGCCTTAGAGAGAAGAAAATTAGAATATGGGATGCCGTAGCATTCATAGTATCAGTTGGCAGTAATAATCTTTTGTGAAGGCTGCTTATGAGTTTGACTTGAGGCATTCTTGACAGAATCTCGTGCCAGAGGAATAAAGTCTTTTAAGTATTGCATGACACTTCAAGAAGAGGGCAGACTGAGTTCAACTGACTGTTTTTTGGTTGAGAAGAATAGCTTTCTACTAATGAATGTAAATTAAGGGGGACTGGGATGGTGAAGGAGCATTACGTTAGTTTTTCTGTCAAAACAAAGAACCAAAGCTGCCAGATCTTCTGAGACTCATGTAAGTGCAGACAAACCAGTGTCAAGTATGTGATTGTAGGCTAGCTGTATTTTGATTCAGATTTTTTACAGCATTTTGGTATGGCAAGTCAGAATGTAATAAACCAGCTAAGTGTCAAAGACAATAGTTCCATGCTCTTTAGACAGTCTCCTAATGACATCTTTTTTGTAGAATTCCTTATTAAGGTCACTTTTTAATGGGAAGAAATATTTTTATTTCATGCTCTCTCCCTTCCCACCCACATTACAGTTTTCCATAGAGCAGAAGTTATGGTTCCTGATGAGGTTGCTATTTGCATATGCAGTGCTGAGGAAGATCAGAGGCTTTCATGTCACCTCCTATGCTGGTGATGATAGCAATTTATTACACATAACTGGTCACACATAAATTTGAGCTGAAGTTTGCAGGTGCAGTCACTCAGCGTCATAAGAGAGCTTATTTGAAACGGCTAACTCAAAAAACTGCAATGTAGTTCAGTCGTTTGCCACTCTCAAAAGTGAAAAATGCAATATTGCTATTCCTGTCTCTCCCACTCCTCATGTCTGGCTGTGTAATTTTCTAGCTCAGTTTTGCTCCTACGTTACTCTCTAAAGCTGTGCTGTAAACCAGATCATTGAAATTTCCTCTCCAACTTCTCTGCTTACAGAGACCTGTAACAGAGAAAATAGTTCTTTAAACTGGATATATATTTTCTGGTTTATACCAACTTTTTTTGTTGTATACCAACTGGTATAATATTTTCTGGTTTAAACCAACTGGTGTTACTTAATAGAATATATTGGATTTTTTTTCATCACAGTTAGCACTCTGCCTTAAATTCTCACGAGTTTTCACTCACAGCATCCATGCCTTGAACTGAGTCAAGAGATGTCTTGCACTGTGGCCAGCTGCTGCTCACAAGTGTTTTGCTTTAGGAAGCAAGTATAGCTGAGGGAGAAACAGCTAACGGTTTCAGAGCTAAATGTTCACAGGCCTTTGGCCTGATTCCCATAGTTGTGATTGCATTAGAATGTTTTAGGATGTACTGCCATATGTGTGTTTGAGTTGCAGAAAGATGTAGCATAGCTTTCTTGAGCCCTTATGTGGTTAGATGAGTTAGCCAAGATTCCAACTTTCGCTGATATTACTGTGAGGGCAGTCTCATTGGTTTGGTCCTGTAGTTCAGTTTGCCAACTTCATTTCTTTTCCAGTGACAGCACAGGGGTCATTCCTAGCACTTTGAAAGGTGCACAGTGCTGTGGCTGTAAGGTGCAAGCTAATGGTTTAATAACTTAATTGAAACTGGAGATTTAAATGTGGAAATATAGGGGGGAAAGTTGACTCAGCCCTTCACACTTCCCAAATAATCAGCCTGATAGGAAGAGTTTATTATTTGGAATTCAGTCCAACTGCATGGCTCAGTGGCTTTTGCTTTTCTTATACTAGATATATTCTTTGCAGGTGATTTTAGTGGGTAGGCTGCATTAACAGACAACTTAAAAAATTTAAGGAAACCTTTAGTATATAGAGATTCTTTCAATGGACCATGCATGAGTCATAATGTCAAAGTCTAAAGAATAATAGAATGAAATACCTTAATGATCTTATTTCAGTAAATGTAATTTAATATATTTTTTACTTAATATATTAAATATAGCTAAATATTTTGTTATGTATTAATTGTTGAATGCATTGTTTCCTTCTTAAGTAAAGTAGATATCCAAATTCACAACAAAAGAAAATGAATAACCTTCAAATAGAGGCTGGGTGCAGTTCAATGCCTGGGGCATTTTGGATGATAGATACCAGATCTTGATTGCAAAGTTACGTTCCAAGTGTCTTGGCCCAGCCTACGGACAATTCTTGTAACCAGCTTAGTCAGGGATGTGATTTCCCTTCCTACTTCTGCCTGGTACTCTTAGTTTATAGAAGTAATGCCTGCTTTGTGGGAGTCATGGCAATAAAATTGTTCTTTTCCTTGTGCAGGGGGACTAGCTGTAGAGGCAGAGGCCTTTTGTTCTGAAATCACTGCATCTTTCACAGTGTGGGTGGACTGCTTTAAGTACACGGGTCTAATCAGAGCCGTTTGTCCTCTCTGTTTTAACATGGCTGTGTTAAAAGATTTTAATGGTTCTCACTGATGTGTCGGGAAGGAACACCAGGCAGGTTCAAAAACCTGCTGTTATCCCTGACCCAGGGCATAGGGGATATTTACAGCATCTGGGTATGCTTCCTTCAATGTGGTACCCGGGGCTACTGGTGCTGTTAGTTGCAGCAACATCTGAGCTAGAGCTGAAACAGACATTCATGTTTAAAAAGTAAAAAAATCTTCCATACTTTGGCAAGCCACATTGTTGGGTTTGTCTCTTAACACCATGAATGTCAACGGTTAACTTTTGGTGTAAGTATATAATTATGAAGCAAAGGAAAGTAACCGCAGTCACTTATATTTTGTTTGAGAACATTAAAAGTGTCAGAAGTTTATGATTCAGCAGTAGAAGACTTCACTAGAACCATGCCCATGTTTTAAGTGACACTGCAGGCTCTGAACTGATGCAGAACACTTCTGCCTTCAGGCACCACGATGTAGAGTCTTTTCAAGCAGCTCTCTTTTGCAGGACAGGAGAGGTCTTATTGTAGGAGTTGCTTGAAGCGCTTCAGAGCCATTGCCGTGTTTTTCCTTTCTTGCCTTCCCTTTTTCCTCAAGTTATTAAAACCAGGTTAGACAAAAAGTTTAACTGTGGCAACACCTTAATACCTTTGGCAATATTTTGTACTGTCTGTAAGGATGGTCCTGTCTTTTTGCATAGAAATTGCAAAAAGCAGGCTCCCTGTGTCTGTTCTGCAGGTGTGGCTGTGGAAGCATACTGGAGCGTGGAGGGAACAGGTGGGAGCACCTTATGGAACACTGGTGCCATCTGATGGTAAGCTTTTGCAGTACGTTCTTCACCCTCCCATTCATGTACAGATGTACATTTGATTTTTGTGGGAATAGGGGGAGATAGCGTTAGTTGCATGTTACATATAAACATATATGTATCCCCTAAAAATAGAGGTACTGTATCATTAAAGAAATCTAGTGTTTTGTGTTTTTTTCTTTATCCACCTTTTTTTTAAAAACAGCTTTTAAATGAACCCATAACTTGCAATATGACTTTCTCACTTTGTTTTCTTTCCTTCCTCCCCCCAGAAGTAACTATTGATTACAGGCATGGTCTTCCTATGATAACTCTTATGCTGCCCACAAGAAGTGAACGCTGTCAGTTCACTATTAAACCAATGGTGACCACCGTAGAGGCGTTCCTGCAGGACGTGCAAAGGGAAGATAAAGGAGTTGAGAGAGCAGAAGTCTTTGCAACAGGTATTTTACAATTCTGTCATTCCTCAAAATGAATATGTTTCCTTTCAAGCGGAATTTTCAAATGCAATTCCTTTCTGTCCTAAAGCATGAGTTCAGTCCTCCATCAGGTTTAGCATTGTTTGCTGTCGGGGAGCTCACTGTGGACCTAGTGTGTGAACTTCGTGTACACAGGAACTTTGGCATTGTGGGGTTTTTTGTGTGTTCAGTTTTTGGTGTTTTGTTTGGAGGGGGTTTTTTTATTATTAAGGCTGTGTCTGTTAGGCAGCAAAGTTAGAAAATTATCTTGGAAAAGATAATTTTGTAAGAGACTCTTCAGAAGCCACTATAACCAGTAGTCGTTGCTGGCAGCTGGCCTTCCCATGAACTTGGGGGTTTTGACTAAAAAGGATTTCTTACTGGAGCGAGGCAGGGCTAGCCAAAAACATGTGCTGGCAAACAGTTAACATCCGAGTACTACTATCCTATTGTGCAGCCACATCCATGGCAGAAGTATTTGTGATTGGCTGCTGAATCACATTCTTCTCTGGCCTGTTAGCAAAAGTTTACTGCTCGTTTTGCATCAATGCAAGCGTCAGTCGCTTGTGAAGCATAAGAAACCTACAGGTCTGGAGTTTCTGGCATGAATGGGCAGCAGGTTCCAAAGTGGAATGGAATTTGGACCGTTTCCATCTGTCTCACCTGTTTAAGCCCCTCCCCCCCCTTGACTTTGCAGTAGAAACATTGCTCACTTTGATTAAAACAATGACTGTTCAACAGTTCTCTGCTCTGTGTTTTTCAAGTGCCAGGCAATTGTGATATTAGAGAACAGCTTAGATGTTTTAATTCATTAGGAAACTGATACTGTAAAGAGAAACTATTGGTCAAGTACTGAGGGGTTGAATTTGAACATCTATTATTAAAGAAAAATTTTGAAGCCTTCATTTAGACACTTCTGTGTCATTTAGCCATTAAATGAAAGACAACCTTAATTGAAAGTATTAATGCTGTGTATGATGACTCATTTTCTGTGGAGTTGAATTTGGTTCTGCAAAACTTTTATAGACAAAAAATGTCCCTTTGTCCACATTTGAACACTTCTCATTAGGTAGAGGAAGAAAAGTAGCCTTTTGCTGAAAGCCTGTGGGGAATTTTCTAAAACAAAACACCTCACTAACCCCAAACTTTTCTGCTTTTCAGTTAATAGAAGGTTGGACAGGTTAATAAATTCGTGTTTTATCACATCCAGAACAAAGAGCTTGTCTGGTACTTCGTTTGAACAGCTTTTTTTTGCTTAAATGTCACCTCAATCATTTACATGCAAAATGATGCTTTAGTACACTAAGGGAAAAAAACACAAGTGTTGATGTGCACATTAGAACTTCAAATTTTGGATTGAAAGTGCTAGTGTTAGCCTCCCAGGTTTGCTTTGCTACACGTGCAGAGTTGGTTGGGAAGCCAGCTGGTGCATTAACTGGCAAAACAGATCTACATTTCAGCAGAGGTTTTAGGTTGCATCTACTCTTGTGTATTGAATGTAAACTAGAAAAGGATCCATTTCTCAGTTGGATGAAGCTATTTTTCCTATTACCAAGAAAATAGATGTGTTGCCAGAGTACTAATCTTGCGAGATCTGCTGTGTTGAGAATGCCCTGGGAAGGGCTGCGGTGTCTATGCTTTTGGATGAGAGCCTTTTCATATACTGAAGTTGCAGTCCAACTACAAGTGGCAAATGCAAGTCTGCTCATAGTAGTGAGACGTCCGAATGACACTGCTAGAGAAGGCATTCAGACACACACTTTGTGTTGATGTGTTCCTCCTTACTGCTTAGTGTCAGTTACCAGATTTATTAAAAGTACAGTTCCTTTCCAAACATTATTAATAAAAAACTCTGACACTTTTCCAAAGGGGTATCAGTTAATGTTTAAGTCTCCTTATGAGAAATTATTTAGAACTTAAATCTTTATTCTGCAGATGGTTGCAAGGTCTGTGGTGCAACCTCAATGGAGGTCTTATTGAGGAATGACTTCACACTTGTTATCAACAACATAGCATATTGTGTGTCACCTCCTGTGAAAGGTAAGAGCAATGCTTATGAACTCGGATGATCTCACTTCATCAAGTGAAAGAAATGGGAAGACTCAGAGAATTGGAACCTGTCTGGATAAAGGAATTTCTCTTTGGTTTGTGTTTGGGGTTGTTTTGGGGGGAGGGGAGGAAGGAGGGGTGTTTTCTTTTTTTACCATTGGATGGTCCTGCTTTTTGGGGTTGGAGGTGGAGAGAGAATAAAGATGGGTGGGTTCTTGAAATGTTTTATATGACAAACATTTTCTTTTCAGATAAGCTGAGTAGTGAGCATGCTACTGAAATGGAAGATATCAAATCCTTGGTTCACAGACTATATGTGGCTCTGCATTTAGAAGATCACCAGGTCAGGAAAGAGAGAGAATTGCTACGGAAACTGGACCATCTGAAAGAAGAGCTGTTGCCTCTTGAACAGGTTGGAAAGTGGGGTTACCTTTTTTAGAAACTCAAAGGCATTTCCTTTAATCAGGAGTAAGTCCTGTGACAGAAGAAAATCAGCATGAATGGTTATGGTGTGTCTGTTTTGTCCATTATGTAAAAGCGGGTCAATTCAAATAGCATTCAGATTATTTTCAGTTCAGTTCTTTTCACTCCTGGTATGCATGTTTCCTGGGTAGAAGCCACAACACCTGGAGAAAGCTGTCATGAACAAGCCTCAGCATGGCTTGTGTTGGGATTGAAAGTCCACTTAGTCACCTGTTGCTGCATGAGTTCTGAATACCCATTGCAGAAAAAAAAAACCCTCACAGGAATAGTGAGGTGGAAATCACCTCTGTCTTAGGTCAGGCATTTCTGTATCACTAAGGCAGCAAGACAAATTGTCTGGATTAATGGTTGCCGGAACCCAAGAAGCAAAGGTGTGGATGTTGATCTAGGGCAGGCTAAGCTAGCCCAGCATGAGGGGAGGAAGCCAGAAAGAGCCTGACAAAGTGGACAAATATTTTCTTGACTTCAGACCTGCTTTGTAAGGACCAACTTCAGCGTTAACCACAGCCGCCTTGAATGGTAAATGGAAATCCAGTAGACATGAATCCCTGTATGCCCACATAGTAGTGGGAAGGAGAGATTAAAAGCAGGATTTCTTGGTGCACAGCAGAGGATTTCAGTCCTTTTCTTTCTCAGCAGGGTAAGTGGAGTTAGTAATAAGATCCTGAAAAAGGATCTACTCCATCAGGAGAAAACAGTTGAGGTGCTGCTCATCAGGGGAGCACTCACATTTGGTTGAACAGGTTTCTCTGTTTCTTTTCCTTAGATGAAAGCCAGAATTGCAATCAATGCAAATGCAAAGACCACCAGGCTTCTATGGATCGGCCTAGCTCTGATGTCTACCCAAGGGGGAGCGTTGGCATGGCTCACATGGTGGGTCTATTCATGGGACATCATGGAGCCAGTCACATACTTCATCACTTATGGGAGTGCCATGGCTTTCTATGCCTACTTTATTCTTACTAAACAGGTAAGTCCTCGTTTTGTAAATGTCTGGAGTACTGTAAAGGAGGAAAACTGACTCTGAAAATCACAGTATTTGAGCTCTGGTGAAAATACAATTCAGTAAGTAGCCTTGCCATCAGACAGAGACCTGGTTGATCCCTAATGGGGCTGGATATGAACATAACATTCTACCAAATCATGCCAGGTAACTGTTACATGTGTACTTGCATACCAGCTACTTACTTAGTAAGTCTTATTAGTGTTCACAGAATCATAGAATGGTTAGGGTTGGAAAGGACCTCAAGATCATCCAGTTCCAACCCGCTGCCATGGGCAGGGAC
>JANRGW010013357.1:0-72162 GCA_024733675.1 Psilopsiagon aymara
CCCCACCCCCCCAGGGCTGTGAAAAGCTGTTTTCACAGAATTCAAACTTAGACACTCAAAATCTGACAGACGAGGAAGAAGCGAAACACATGGCTTTGTGCTCTCCTAAAGCCATCTGGGTTAAGCACAGAGCAAGGAGTAAAAGTTCTCAGATTCTTTGTCTATCTATTATTATTTTACCATCACATTATGTCACCAGAAAAATATTAAAGGCCAATTCTTGCTTTAATTAATGCTAATTAAAGTACCATAAAAGCCCTCTGTAGGCCCTGATCCTTGTTGGCAGGCCTTTGAAGTCAATGGATCTCTTCAATAGTAAAAGTCCACCCAGACAGAACTTGCTTCAAAATCCTTAACTATGCAAAAGCAAAGAAATAAACTACCAATTTCATCTGATGGATAAAAACCTGAGGTCCATAGATTTTATTTGATAAGCTCTTGATCCTAACACTTGGCTTAAATCCAGGATTTTCAGATTATCCAAATGCACCTCAGCCATTATATTATTACTCTCAACCCTCTCACAACCTTTCTGAAAATACAATTAATGGCAACTGTATTTCTAGTCATAAATGAAATAATCTGATATCTAAGTTTCAGTCAAAGATTTTTGTTTAGACATACATATCTTGGCTTTTTTCATTGTCAGGAAAAAGCTTTATAAGGTACTAAGTAGCTCTTTCAGTTTTATAGTTGCTACAACTGCATACATTTCAGCCCTTCAGTTGCAGTCAGAGGTGGGGGAATAAAAAGAACAAAATTTTTTTACTGATTAAGAATTACAATGCATGTTACCTCAAATTTCACATTTTGTCAACACTTCAGTTTCAGTCAGCAACACTAGTTATACTCTTGCAACAACAGAACAACATGATGGACTTCAGAAAATATGTTTGACCACAAGTGTATTTTGCTTTTCAAAACTCACCCTTACAGTATTTCAGATTAAAATAACACTACTGAAAGACTTGAAAGATTTTAGACTATTATGTATTAAATTTGACAGCTGTATATCATCATGCATATGTATTAGATAACAAGTTTATTCTGTGTCATCCACAGAGGCTACTGAAGTATAACAAGCCTTATTTGCAACAGGTTTTAGGCTCTCAGGTTAATTAAGTGTATCTGAACGTGTTACCTCAGCTCAAGAGTACTCACTTGAATTGTTTCAAACTAATCACAACAGCGATGTTAGCATGGTTGTCAATCAGCTACCTCAGGGTGTGGGAACAAAATGAAACATTGTGTAAACATTCAACTTTTCTGTAATGTTGGAATTTTGTGAAGGAAGTTCGGATTTGTTTGTCAGGTTAGGGAATTTTAAATTCCCCTTTATTCTTTGACACTAAGAAAGAGAAGGAAAATATTGAGCCTAAACTGTAATTTGAATTTAAACTAGTGTTTTCCTTGGAGGAATGGAAGGATCCATTTTAAAAAAAAAACATTTTCATTTTGTACTGGCACAGTTCTTGTACAGGAGAGTATAAAATACATCTGTGACTGTAATTAACACTGCATTTGTGCATGTACCATATTTTCAATAATGTTCTTTATTACTATTTACCTTGTATATGTATTAATTAAATAACTATTTACTTAGTAGGATTAGTTAGATAACTTGCCACTTTTCCCAAAAATTACTCAAGCATTTGCTGAAATGATTCATCCCCCCACCTCCCAACACTGCAGAAAATAAACCCAGTATGAGCTAAAAATCATGACTAATCCCCAAATATCACTGTGGTGAATACAAAAATCAAAATCTGCTCTTGGATCAGTAAGTTGCAATTGGCCTACAATGCCAAAATGGACTGAACTGTCATCTAAATTTAAATATTCAGCTTTTGGGGTTGCTTGGATCTGGATCTAAATCTGCAGCCTGAACTAGTATCTAACTTCTATTAAAACAAATTAAATCTAGAATTTAGTGTGGTTTTGCAAGCACTTTAACTTTGCCAGGGCTAGAACACTGTCTAAACGTTTCAAAAGCATTGTGGCAAAGTTCAGCCATTTGCCTTTTAAACAATCCTAAATTGGGTTATATTTGGCACAGGGTACCCCATCCTTCCACAGAATGTACTCTCGCTGATATAACTATGTACTTTATGGTTACTAGCTTTTACTCACAAGCTTTTAGTTGTAATTTTCTCCCCAGTTCTACTGAGAAGGGGGAGTGGCAGAGCGGCTCGGTGGGCAGCTCGCCACCAGCCAAGCTCAACCCACCACAATGTCAAACTGGCAGGGAACACTTCTGAAAACACACTGAAAACACATCATCTGTAGATACTGAGCCCCTTGAAACCATTCTCTGAGCTATTCTGAACATTTGGCTAGCATGCAATATGAAAAATGCAACAGCGGTAGTTAGTTCATATGAGACAACTGGTGATGTTAGCTGACATTCTCAAATGTGGCATTTGAGGCTGATTTTAAGGTGCAGGGTATTTTTAGCTATCTTTGAAGAAACTGCTTGTCCTATGGTTTCAAAATATGCTTATTTTCAACATTTGCATGAAAGCAGTGTTTAGGTCAGAGAGATGAGATCCTGCCAGCACACTTACCTGGGAAAGGTGCAAGAGATCCAGGTTCATGTGCCTAGCTACAGTCAGGCAATACAGCAATTTGCTCCTGAATGCTCAGCTTCTGAGCTATAATACACCTCAGTCTGCACGTACGGACTGTCTATAAATCACTCAATTAGCAAGTAACATTAATTAAAAGAGAAACACTGATTCTTAGGGTCTGTCTACACATCTGCATAGTGTATAGCCACTCTATCCTTAGCACTGAAAGCAGTCACACCATACCAGCATAAAACGAGTAGTGCAGACTAATTTATGCTGGAGAAAATGAGCTAGTTTTAGAGTTATCCTGGCCATTATGACTACAAGTCACGGAATTCAGATTTTCATCATTTAAATGCCTTTAAAAATGTTAGAAATACTCCTAGATATTCCACTAGAATGAATACAGCTCATTTTGCAAAAATAATGAATACCTGAACAAAAAAAAAATCAATCCTTCCAGCAGGGGTAGATGAAAAATTCCAAAAGGATGGGGAGGAAGAAAAAAAGTTAATACGCTAAAAAATTGTGCCCAAATTTCCATTTACATCTATGAATCATGAGTAATTATTTGAAGTTATGAACTGTAAAGTAATTAGAAGCTCACATGAGAGCAGGATCAGGACCAATGGGTTCCACTGTGCACCACAGGAATTGCAAACCACCTATTTCCATCACAAGCAATAACTTTAATGTTAGCTATGATTACAAATAGAAAAGTGAAGCAATTAAAGGAAAGCAGAATGTCTTTTCTCACAGCTTTTACTGTGGAAAGAAATGAAAAGTCATACTCAAAAGATGATTTACACAAGAAATCACACAGAGTGTTCCGTTTCTGTGGACAGAAACTGAAATTATCAAAGGAGGAAATTATGGAGCAAAGTGAGAAAGGTGTAAGCAGTAAATCACCAGGACCTAATACCATTCATCTGGAGATTCTGACAAAAAGCAAATGACTAAAATGTGGAAATGCAGCCCTTTCAAGCAGCTATCCATGAAGAATCGAAGCACACTAACATAATGATTTTCTTTATGTTTTAATCAAAGTAATCCAATGAAAGTTTTGTTATTGACTGATGGAGTGAACCTCACTTTAGTGAGAGGCAAGCTGCAGATTGAGTCAAAGCAGAGCAGGTAACAGAAGAGTTTTTAGATGAAAAAGTTTAATTCACACAGTTTCTGAGTGGGTGTGTGCTCATGTGAACTGAAATCATGTTTAATCTCTACTCCAGTGATATGCAGCATATTATGTTTACATGCTAACCCACCAGTGTCCATGTAGGTGAATCCACATTGCATGCTACTTCAAAGGACCTCCAGCATTGCAGAACTTTTATACATGATCATTGCCCTTTTTTCAGCTGACCCAAGGAGTATTCCTCTGGGACAGTTTTTATACGTACTCCCTACACTTAATGCAGTCTAACAAGTTAAAAATCACAGGATGCTCTAGAAAATTACTTCTCCTTTCTCTGCAGATTATTCCTAATTAGCTCAAGAGATCTCTAATAATAACTTGAAATTATAGCTATGACATTGAAAAATACAGCAACTTTGATTTCATGCAATGACCAATTGTAAAATGGAGGCAGACATGAGGTGACAGGTATCCATTCTGGCCTCATGAGAGAGGAGATCCTGTCATATTCCTCCTTTCTCTGATGCCTATTTGGTTCTCTGCAGAAGGGCAAATCTGCTTTTCAGCAAGGTTGTAAAAAGGGCTCTGAAGGTTTTCAGTTTCCTCATTTGAATTTAGTCTTGACGGTGTTTAGCTCTTTAAATAACTCTGCCCTTTAAATTTTTTCAATAAGCTACCGTGGGAAATGGTTTGATTGTGATTCAGGTACTTCATACCATGCAGGCCTGCAGGCTCCTCTCAGTGGCTGACGATGTCAAGAAAAGGCTTGGCAAGTGTTGCATACACAGACTGCATTTCAGGGGGTAGAATTCAGACTTAGTGTCAGTCTCCCAGGTGGACAATTAATCCCATGACCCTTTGTTTGGTTGAAGGAGTCACGGGCAACTTCACAGCTCAGTGGAACTGAATGGAAAAACATATCTTCAATGACACAAAGCCACTTCGCTGCTATCATTTACATTATTTTCCTGTACCTATTTCTATTCCTCTTTGCCAGTTCTTAATGAGTCTTTAATAACTTGTATTTGTATTTTTGTATTTGGACACAGTTAATACTGGTTTTCAAGTTAAGCATGTAAATGCGGGAAACATTTAATACGCAGTGTCAAATGAACTAATGTCTGCATTTAATTAACATCCGATGTCATGTACTAGTTGAAGTTTGCTCACATCCTGCTGTCACTGACTGAAGAGTGTGCACTAGTTGTAGAGATTCAATTTCCTTGAAGGAATTCAATTTATTTTTTTTTTTAAAAGCGCCCATTTCTTCCAAACACTTTGAAATTCATTACTTAGTAAAACTGAGTCCTATATATATTACAATACTGTAACTTCTTTTTTTGACAGATCTTTGAAAAAGCAGCAGGTTGTCATACATTTCAATGTATAGTCATATTCCTGTGCATACCAAAGAAAAGAACTGGAAATGATTTTGCTTTCTGATCCTGAATACCCTTCAGCTTAGTTTTATTTTTCCAAAACTACCAGTTAGGTGGTGAAGAGGGAGAAAGAAAAGAAATTAAATTAAAAGAAATGAAAGGCAATTAAGATAAAAGAATATTTTATTATTTTATACCTTAGACCCACAGTACGTGAAGCCACAGTGAGGCTGTCTCCTCTAGGGACAGATTACCAGCTACTGTGTTAAACATCTGCACTATTATTCAGCAGCCTTCCTGTTTCCTACAAGTTTCCTGTATGACTGAACAGATGAATGCTTAATACACAAGTGCCAAGTAACAGCTACATGCGGAAGTGAGACTTGATTCATGGGAAGTAAGTTATCTGATTTAGCCCTAAGATTATGAACATCACTGGTGAAATGCTGGACATTTTCAAGTTTCACCAAAATCACTGGAACCTGAGGCCACTGCTGAGAAATTTTTCGGAGTAGGCAAATAAACTGCAATATTTTGGGGGGAGTGGGGGGGTGGGTGTTAAACTTGGGAACTGCTAGCAGTAATGGCAGTTTAGCAACTCCAGGCAAAAGAAGGAATTAATTTTTTTATCTGTCTGATTGCACATACAATCGTGACTGGTGCAAGACCTGAATGGCCAATGTATTTTACATGGGCACCCTCAGGCCAGATATCTAAAGACATTTAGACATTGATTTCAGTGAGTTTGGTGACTGAATGTCTTTATAGGTCTGTATATTTTTTCTTCATAGAGGCCAAATTCACCTTAACAGTTACTGAACCATAAAATCTTTGTAAGCCTCACGGAATGTGCAATTAAGCAAGCAGTACCTAAACCAGAAAAATACATTTCCTTCGAGAGCAACAAGGAATTCCAGAAAGAGTCTAATGCAAAAAGAGAAGGAAACTATTTTTATCTAAATACAAAAAAAAACAGATGAAAGAAAAAGTTTAAAGAGGCTATGTGCCTCCAAACAAGTCCAGGTGACACTAAAAAGAAGAAGAAGAAAAAAAAAAAGTGCCTATTTACATTGTAAATAATTGTTATTTAGGATGCCAAATAAAACTGATAATAGCTTATTAGCTCTTGCTTTTAACCATCAGTGCAGACTGGAGAACAAAAGACAACACATCATCAATAGTTCTAAAGAGATCACAAGATACATACCCCTGAACTACTTAAGAGGCAGAAGGAGCTGCATGCATATGAAGGGAATAATAAATTAGGAAACTCATTGCCCCAGTGAGTAGTAAGGTAACCCAAACCCGGCAAACTTCAGTAGGCTTATTCTTTCCCTGAAAATACTTACTAAACCCATCTATTAATTTATTTATTTAGTTAGAATTTGGCTTGAACCTTTTTCTTGCTGAAAACAGAACATTGCAAGGAAAAGACTCTGGAACACTATTAACCTATAAGAATGCAGGTGATTACATCTGAAGACTATATATATAATAATAACAATATCCTATAATAATAATATCCTATCATAATGCACCAGAACATGTAGCAGACATTATTCAATCTAAATAAATCAAAATTAGCAAGGAAGTTAATGTAAGTCAATGTTATGAGCATACACAGAGAAAGAAATATCATTTTGGAGAAGTTCATGGCTATTCAAAAAAAAACCCCTCACTAATGTAATAACATCATCTAGTTATAGTTAAAAAAGTAATTGATTTCCTCAGAGAACTCTTGAAAAGCGTAACAGAACCTGCATTTATATATGCTATACAGGAAGCATGAAAGAGAAATAAAGACTGGAATAGCACTGAGATGTCCTTCTGTCCATGCCATAGCAAGAGAGATCTCATAACAATTAGTCACTGAAACTTGCTAATCAAAGGGATTAATCCAGCAAATGAAGCCACCTCTCCTTGAACACTGCTGGAGGGACAATAGCTAAAGACGTAACAAATACCTCTTGTCTTTCATACCCAGTGAAGCATCAGGGGTGACATTTGTGACTCCATTGGTAAGGAAGGTTAAAATACCCTTCCTCTATAAAGAGGAAGGCACTGCTATTACAATTTACAGTATTACCAGGCTTTCTGTCAGGCTTGTCCATTTGCTTTTTATAGTTCTTTTTGCTATCTTATACCACAGTCTATGGTATTCTGGGTACTCCTGAGAAGCAGACAGAAACAGGACAGCAACTCAGGACAAACAGCATTGCAAGTAAATCTAACTGTTAACTGGGAGAACACTGAGATGAGTGGCCAACCTGCAGGCGCTCATCCTCAGAAAACGGCAGATTCCCTAATTGCTAGCTGAATCAGGATGACATGCCTGCTCCTTTCATACCTCACTGTTTGGAAAATTAGTTTTGTTAGGCAATATACAGCAAAGGATTCAACTCACCAGTGCTCTTCACAGCCAAATTCAGAAGTAGAACAGCTGCTTTTAAGCTGAGGATCTGCCACAGCGCCAGGGTTGTTTCTAAATGTCATGCAGTTTTTACGAGCAATGTACCCCCTGAAAGCTAAAAGACACAGTTATGAATCAGAGAAAAATTCTGCAGAGCCTAAAATACAGAGTAGCACCTGGCTCTGCAGTGCAGAGCTGAATGTCCTCAACTTTAACTGAGCAAGTGGACACAAAGAACAGTCAGCACCTCACAGGAATGGCTCCAATGTTTGCAAAGTTAACAGCAGCTGAAAATTATATTAGACCTAGCAAGAAAGACAGGCCTTGAAATGAGCACATATCAAATTTGAACATGACTCTGACTTAGAATGTATTAAAATACATAGTAGAAAATCATTCCCCAAACACCTTTAATCACAACTTCCATGATTTAAGCACATCAGAATTTTACAGAATCAGAAGTTTTACCCACTTCTGGTGTGGGGGATGAGGACAGAAGCAGACACATTCAATTAAAACTTAAAAAACGAAATGGCAAAGAGAATGGCCATGAATAACATTTTCAAGATACCTACATCCTTTATTCTATGCACTGTCTCTGGATATGGGCATCTAAGTAACTTAATTACTTCTGTAATGTTGTCCAACATTAATTTACCTGAATTCTTGGCACCTGTGAGCAGTTAGAGATAAAACTCCAGCACAAACCACAGACAGCAATACTACTGCACTTACGACAAAAGACTAAACAGTATAGCAATCTACACTTCAACCCACAGATTTTAAATTTTATTTCTTGTGCGTTTTATTTCAAGCATTATTTTAAGTAGAAATACCCTGATAAAAGGCGAGAGAGTGCTGAATAATAAAGATGGCAAGTGGAGTATCAATGCCGTAGCTGAAGTGTACAACAAGCAGTTGCAGATTAAGAAGGCTGAGGGTAGTGAGGGAAAGGAGCTGGAGCTGTTTATTAGTCTAACAGGACTGCAATTTAAACAGTGAGACAGTATGTAGAAGAAAATTGGAGCTAAGATTGAGAAATATGATTTTGAAGACAAAAAATTCCTATCCAGAAAAAGCTTTTAAGCACACTAAACACATGCAAAAGCAAAGGCAGTCTGGGGACTAATTACTTAAAGGAGGAGGAGAACAGCCCTCTTGTCAACAGAGTCCAGGGCTAAATATTACAGTGGGATGTAGGATAGGCACAGAAATGTGGTCTAGGGCAACCTTACATAGGATCTTGGTCAAGACAACATTGTAGATTACAATAGGAAAATGGGAGGTAGAATAAATATATGTTATTGAATAAATTGAAAACTGAGAAGTTGATCTTCTGATCAACAAGTTTTCCCTGTATTCACACCTCTGATTTTATCAAAACACTAAAAATATGTATTACCTACACAACAGAGAATAAAGACCCTGTAGAATTTGCAGTTCTTCAATTATTACCAAATTATGAGATAACTGATTGATTCCACTTTTCTTCCATTTAACTACTTTTATTCATTCATGTTTGGGTTGTTTTTTCGTGCCTGTGTGTAATGAAAAGATAGTGGAGGAAACAAAATAGAGCTACCCTGATTGCATCTGCTCTTTCCCTTAGGAAAGTGTTGTGACTAATCCCTTCTTTTCTATTTATTTCCAGTAGAGTGTTAATTGTCATCTTTTCAGCCACCTACCTCCTCAAAAATATGTGGTGTTGCACTTATTTGTTCAATACAAGAAAAAGAAAACTACCTGACTAGTTCAAGCTATGGTTTTCAATGCACAATAACAATCCAAGCACTTTAGTGCTACAGAAGTTTCCAGGGTAAGAAGCAGCAAAAAATGCCTTTTAATGAGAGGTTACTAAAATAAACAACCATTCACTTTACAGAAGGCATGACAGAAGTTGGGCTTGCTGAGGTGTTGTACTGAATATAAAGCTGATAAAGCTGAATATAAGGCTGAGAAACTTTCTGCCCTTAATAATCTGACTGGAAAAGTCTGCCTATCTGGTGGAGATGAGGCAAGCATTCACTTGGCCTATGTGATCAGGCTTCCAATTCTTAACTATCCCCTACTGACCAGACAAGGAGCCTACTCCAACACTGGCAGAAGAGACAGCTGGCCAGCAGCCACCTCTCTGCTGCTGAAACATGCTGAGTATCAGACAGTTGATACTATAAAGAAGCACTGAATCAAATGAACTAATTAAACAAACTTCAGGTTTATCTTCAGCAATTTCTCAACTTTTAAGTAGTTTATTACCTGTGTGTATGTGTCTTTAAAATCAACCCTGATATCTACTGTGATTTTATTTTTTTAAAGTCTCTTTCCCAGAGACTCTTACTAATATCAGTATAACCATTTTGGTCTTTCCCTCATTCACTACACAAAACCTGCTATATCTGATTGAATAAACACAGGTTTTACCTTGTCTTTTGTTTTCATCTATATTTTCAAAACCAACTCCTCTTCAACTTAATTTTTCTGCAAGCTGGTTTCTAACATTCTTTCAGAATACCTTTAATCTGACAGGTAAATGGCTGTATTTTTCCTACTTTCCCTTTGACTCACAGGATAGCTGAAGTAGCAGAGTAAACAAACTTGTCTCTCTCTCAAAAGCTTCATTGAGCATTAGTAGGACTACATCTTTTCAACATTTATTAACTGGATCTATAACGTTTCAAAAGAAGTACATATGCAGAGAATTCTACTGGGGGAGTCTGAGAGGCTGAGAAGCTGCTCCATCACAGCAATTTGCATTACTGACTGGTGGTGGTTTTGACACTAAGCACTTGGCTCAAAGAGTGTGAAATTAGCAGACTCATGTTGCTACTGCTCCATGAACAATCACTGCATCATTGAAGAAGAATGATTACCAGCTGTCACCTCATTTTCACTTTATGCAGTCTATATTCCAAACTTTCCAGCAACAGTATCTTTAACCCTAATCTTTACATAGCCAAAGATGACAGGATCTGCAAAGCAATATAGGAACTGAACTTAATTTTGGCACTCCTATTAGAAACTCGGTGTTAAATGTTCATATGCCACATACACATTTTTACTTCTTGTACTGTTCAGTTCTCTCACAAAGTAAGTTTGCTGCCAGCTCCAGCACCTTGCAAACCAAGAATATATTTACCTCAAGGAGCCTGCAATTTGGTGTCTTGCAGTTAAAAACCCTTTATTTTAAGGTCTAAGTACAAAGGCATATACATTACACACAATGCCGCACAATTCCAGATAGGAAAAATCCAGGTATTTTCCCTCTGATTCCCACAGGAAATATATAGTTACAGAGTAAATTGTGAAGCACAATGTGGAAAGATCAAAGCTAAATAATCCCAGGTCTATACCAGAAGTATAAAGAAAGGAGATGAAGTAGTTTTTTAAACAGCAGAAGGATTCATTCTCAGCTTTAAAAAATCATGTTAACAAGGTATTTTCTGGGCAGACAATTTTTAATCTATAGCATCAGGTAAAATAGCAATATAACAGCAACTTGGAAAGGAAAGCTGATGCTTGTATTGCAAGGTATCATGGTAGCTAGTAATCAGAGGTCTATTTGCTGTGACCAGCATATCACTTTCTTAATTTGCCCAGTTAAAAGAGCATTCAGCAGCTTAACTAACAACATCTGAGAGGATTTGAAGCCTATAAATCTGATTCTTCACTGCATGCCAAATTAATTCCAATGAATAGTAAAAGGGACAGAGAGTGACATCCTTTGCTGTGTCCCATGAATACCTCCCCTCTTTCATCTCTCACTCTTTATGGATATTGGGTGATTCCTGTTTAACATCAGAAAAAAACTTAAGTTCTGTGACAGAAGCATTATGATAAAGCAAGTCATGAGTTCTCATGTACAAGCAGCAACTATTAGTAACAAGCACTGACTATTAGGAAGACTCACCAAGGCTGCCATCAGGACTGGTGTCACTGATGCCCATCACCACTTGGATACAGGGTTTTTAATTACCATGCATTACAGTCTCTGATTCTGAGACTTGGTCAAAGAAAAAAAAAAAAAAGCGAAGATGACTGTGAAACTCTTTGTCAATATTAGCAAGGGAAAGGAACAGATTCTCCAACATGTTGCTGGACAATGTATATTGTTGTCCCTTCCTGACCTTATCAAGGGCATAAAAACTAGTAAGAATGGTCAACTTTTCACCTTCTCAAAAGTAGGAGAGTAAGCAAAAGGAAATGCAGATGTACTTGTATTGACAGAGCTTAGCTCAGAGATGGAGATAGAATATGGGACTTCACACTTCAAAACCGTAAGACCTTCCCACTTTTCCTAACATGTTCCCTGCACATAAGCAGCAGCTTTTAATGGTTACTGGAGATAAATACTAGTAGCAAAGAATTACTGAATGCCCTCAGTGAGCACAGAAGACGAAGAGATGGAAGAATAAAGTTAACCAGAGCAGTGCAGTCTGTACAAACCAGCCTGGTTTACCTAGAATGTGAAATCAAGATAGTAGAACGAGTCAGTTCAGCTGTCATTAGGGGAAACACATACACATCTTCAATTGTTCTTACACTGACAATGTAATTAAAAGGAAGAAAATTAATGATATAAAAAGGGTAAAACTGGATCTGTGACTTAATGGTTATTTTCAGTAAAATAAAAGTATTTTTAGATATATTTATAAGGTGCTTAGAAGTTTTTGTAACATTTTACTCATGTAATTCTTAGATCTATATAACAGTATTAGCTCAACACATGTACACACACATGCACATTGATATAAATAGACAGATAAAGATAGGGATTTCAAGAAATATTTCCTTGCCTTCTACTGAAGCTGATGTCAAACCTTTGCTGTTAAAAATCCTGAAGGTAACACTTTTATTAAAAGCTGGCATTTATTATAAATGTAAAATAGTAAATTACAGCTGTTCTCTCACCCTCTGTTTTTATTATTATTATAATGGAGGAAATTTTGCCAGGAGCACATGTAAGAGATACGTAAACAGTGAGCAAACCTGTATGGGCAGAAGTTACAAAAGCAAGCAATTCACAAAGGGATGCTTCATCTGGTTTCCTTCTGAACATCCATCACTTTATATATATATATAAAAGAAAAAAAAAAGCCCAAATCTTGAGTCCTTGATAAAGAATTTTCCAATACGATGTGACATACGGTGAGTATGTGAGCACGTGTTGGAGGAGGAGATGGTGGCTTAATGGATTAGTCATTTGCCTTTCACCTCTGGAAGCATAGTTAAACTCAGCCCTGACCAGAGCTGCACAGTATATTCCAGATGGCTAAAGTGGGCCTAATTAAAATGAATTCAGTGATGTCACCTTGGATCTAAGTGAATCGCATGCACCACTCATTTGGCATTTTGGCAGTATCAGTTCACAAATGAAATAACCAGATTAAAATCCTCCCGTCAGTCTTCTGGGACAACAGCCACACTGCATGGAAATACATGCTATCAGAACTGGAAAACATACTTCTATAATTGTATTATCTGTTGTTTTAAATTCTAATTAATGCATTATTCTAATGCAAAGAAACAACAAATGAGTCTTGCATGCGAGGTTAATCAGTGCAGCAACATTTCAGTCAGATGATTCAGTGGATATACACTGATTTAAACCAGCTGTGTATGTGGCAACATAATTTAAAAAAAATTACTTTAATAAAATATCTTCCTTATGTAGACTAAAATCAAAACAATACAAATCCCAATTTTAAAGAAATATTCAGAAGTGCAAAGTATTGTTAACTCAAACACTTCACACAAAATCATTCTTTACAATTCACCTCCAAGTTAAAAATTAGTTTTCTGACCTTCACAGATTGGGAAAATGTGACTGGAAGAAGCAGGAAAGACCTTGTGTACCCTATCTACCGTTTTTGCCATGAGTCTAATAACATCTGTGTATTCTGAGGACCTGTGATACAGATACGCTGAAGTAGGGTAGCTTTTTCTTCCCCACCTATTTTAAATTCACAAATATTTTGTTTGCTAGCAAGGGTGTTTTCCCCCATCTGAAATAATGACTTTTTTTTCATGTAATATAATACACTCAGGAATTGTATCCTCATGTATATTGTGAGAGTTGTTTTTTTCATAAGTTTGTTTTTTCTTCCAACATTTCTTCAATGGATAGTGAACTGCTGGGCCCACAGAGATCTCCAGACCACCAGCTCATGTATTTGAAAGGCATCTGTTTATTTTTAAAATGCAAATGCTGTCTACCTCAAAGACTGACTTGCAAGAAATGAACAATCTGAACAAGTCAAGAGGTTTCCAATAAGGAGCTGTGTTCCTCCTTTATATCAGGCTATGATCACTTGCTGTCAAAACCACTTAAACAATATCCTGAAATCTGAATGAAGTCCCCCCACAATTAAAATGAGCAGGATAATCCTGCAAGAATTATTCAGGCAAATCATTTTTCACACAGTTTAAAGTAATGATAAGGTCATTTACAAAAGAAATCAGCGCCTTTGAAATGCTGACTTGTAGACAGAGGACTGCCTGGAGGAGGGCCATAGATAACAGTGAAGACTGGCCTCCTAGCACTACCCTTGCAGTCTTTGGAACTGATTCTGATGAAGAGAAGGCCCAATAAGGTTAATACCCCTACTTTGATCTCTGTCAAAGCGTACCAGCAAGAATTAATTTACATTTCAGATGAAAAAGGTTGACAGCATGAAAAGGCATCTTGTTTCTGGTATGTGAATGTGCTGTAATAGATCGGGAATTCTGAAAGGAAGTTCTGAGGAAGCTAAAGGGATAAGCCGAGCGGCTGCTTTTATTGGGAAAGAGATGAAAGGAAAACAAATTTCAATATGCGCTGTTCTGTAGAAACATGTAAGCCAAATGCTTCCTAAATTTCAAGGCCTGCTTGGGCAGGGGGTGGGGGGAAGGGAAAGAAGAGGGAAGTACATATATCTTAATTGTATGGTTTTGCTAATGTCTGGATGACAAATGCAAACAATCCATCTCACTGCCTGAAATAGCTCATTAAAAAAAAAAAAAAAATACAAAGGTGATCATATACAATTTTACTGAAAAACTGCCTGGAACTACACACTCACATTACAAGATGTGCAGGGAAGGGAGAGATTTGGAGTTGCTCTTGTCTCAATGTCACTAGGCACTTGGACAATGTAATGTAATGTAAACAACAGAAAGAATGTCAAGGTATTTTAAAACCTGGAGAATGGTGGCTACCATTAGCAAGCATGAGCTTTGATTTGAAACACAGAATAATTAGCATGTAGAAAAGAGAAAATGTGCACAAGAAGGATTTTCAAATAAGAAGTCCTAGACACAGGTTTCCAAAGGCAGACAGAAATGTGTTGAGGATTATTACTATACCCCTTTGAATGCAGCACCAAAGATAGGAGGGGCAGGCAGCCTAATTAATGAGAAGGTGCACTGTGTCACTCTTAACCATATAGTCCTAACGCTTATTCACCCGGACTGATCACTGAAACTGTCAAGTGCCGAGCTACAAAGGAAGACAGTGTGTGCGTTGGTGGGAAGAGTGCTAATAGCATTCCTCCAGCATTAGGTCCAGAGAGCTCAACAGAAGTGTCTGAATTCAAGGGTATGTGTACACTCCCACTGCTTCTGCTCTGCCATGTTTAACGCAGCGTCTAAGAGACGGCAGGAAGGAACACAGAGCTCAATGTCTCCCATGTGTGCAAAGAGCAGAATAGACCAGTCACTTCCTCTGAAGAGCTAGTAATGAGCATGCATCTCCTACTCATCCAAGAAAAACTCCACATAAAACCCCAAGGCAGAATATCCCCTGCACTCTCCAGGTGATACTGCTACACACCAGCTCCCTACTGAAACTGAGGTAATTCTCCTCTTAAAGAACTAGTAAGAGTACAATAGAGATGGGTCAACTGTTTCACTTTCCTTTTTATGGCAAAGGGTTGTTGTAAGTCAGGAAAATCATGTTCAGGCATGGCCAAGTCTAAATGCAGCAAATACTCCAGAAAATAATTGCAGGAGGTACTTTAAAATCTACCCTTTGTGCTACCATGAAAACAACAGAAAATGACAACACAAAGGAGAGGAAGAAGGGGAGAGGGCACTTATACAGTCCTTCAGTGCTTGTTGCAGTGGGATAAAAATACCCCTCCTTAACAGTTCTCTATTTAATAGAATATTCTGCATTTAACCCTAGAGCAACAGTTCATGATTCTACATACCAGCATGTGTGCAAAGCTATAAATTGTTACTTTATCCTAGTGATACTCTGTTCCTTTCTGTAATTAGTCTGGTATTCTTTTTCTTCTAAAGGTCACAGCAAAGCTTAATTTCAGAGTAGCAAACTTAGACAAAAAGAAAACAAATAAATTTACTGGAAAAGGTTTGAGAACAAATCAAAAGAATATTCAGAACGCACATTTTTCAGGTTGACTTTAGCGTCTATGATACAGAACAGAGAGGTGACAAAGCTTAAGAAAATATATCACAGCTGTTAGAATAAATAAGGTACTCTGGTTTATCTGTAAACACGTTTATTACAATTCATTTTTGAGCCGCTACAGCCCTTCAGCCTGGGATTGGACAGGCAAGGTGTATTACACTGCATTATATGGAGGCTGCTTCATATTAACAGCATCTGAAAACACTATTGAGATCATGGCACTGGTTCCTAGATTTCTGTGCCATATGGTACCCCGCTCTCTACAAGAGACCTACGCAGCCCTATGGGCCTGTTCCTCCAGTAATCTCTTTAAAGTTTATTCAAATTCATATTGATATGGCTGCATAGGAGTCTGGCAGAGAGTCAAAAGATTGGCCAAATCTGGCAAACCCCACATGCAGTCAAAACAAAAACCTGTCAACCTGCCAAGATGAGGGCTGACACAAAGACAGAGAAATGCATGTCCAGCACCTCCATCCACACTTACAGTCAAAACAAACCAGTGCTTCATACCAGCTTTGCATGTAGTTGAATCATACTGACTGTGCTCAGAAGAGTCTTAAAGAACTGACTCAACAGCTTTTAATCAGAATGTTTTGCTTCCAGAGAAGTAATTATAAAAAGACTTAGGTGCCTGATACCTGTCACTGGTGTCATTTCACACTGAAGAACAAATGATCAGAAGTAATACTTGTGATAGCTTTTGTTTGGACTGTATAATATTTCTCTTGGCTATAAACACCAACACATGAAATCACCCACAGCAGAATAGGTGTTGGCAATTGAAATGATGTTTTAATTACCTGCTTGAATATGTATAGCAGCATCAGTTCTTCTGTTCCTTATTTCCTTGTACTTCCTGCGAGCTTCATATCCTCTCCAGGCTAAAAATACAAAACCATGTGCTGGAAATTACATTTATTTAAGGAAGTGCTACAGAGTCTACAGAGTCAGAGATGTGCTGAAACTTTCATCCCTCCTGCCATAACCACTTCATCCCCTACCCCCAATACCTCTCCCCCACCAACCCACATGTTGAACTCTGGGTTCACGACTGCAGTATTCACATCCCCACAACTTCAAACACTGCTTCACTCATCCAAATTTTAATTGTCACCATGTGCTCACTGATGTCCTAACCCAAAAGGCAAAGGTGCACGATCATGTCAGCACAAGAACTTGCCTCCTCACTCACCTCCCCAGATTGGACATAAGGAAGCCTCTTGGGCACATGCCATGATGTGTTATTTGGAATTTTGGTATACCTGGAGGCAGGATGAGCATGCTACTGCATTAATTTATGTGCTGCATGCTAGCATAGACACTCCTAACAATATTTTAATTTTGTGCACAGGCATCACACTCAAAATACTAGATAAAGACATTACCAAATACTAAGATGACACCTTAGAAGTGAATCAATAATATTTGCATCAATTAGCTGAAGAGGAAAGCACCTCTGGTTATTTTGATTTCATAATAAACTATTATGAATGAATAAATACTGCACATGCAATTTAACAGCTTGAAATGCAAAACCACTGAATGAAATAGGGAATGTGAACATTTACCTGACTGTATGGTAACAGCACTATTTTCTCTTTTCTCTTTGACTTTCTTGTATCTCCTTGCTCCAAGCCATCCCTTGATATAGGCTTGCATGACCACCACTCTTCCTATAACTTCTCGCAGAAACAAATTCAACTGTTCTATATGGTAATACTTCAGAAAAACCTGAAATGGAACAGAAAAAAAAGAAAAATAAATTCAGTATTACATACAGGCAGTAACACAACCTCTTGTATTCTGCCTTTCCTTTACTCCAGCCTATTTTAGGGCACCTTTAGCTGAGAAAACTGGTAAAATACTGGTTGTTAGTATCATACCGATCTTGTGAATCAAGTATTTGCTCTCAGTGTGCTTGTAGAATTTCATTATTTCACCGATTATAATCAACCCATTGCAAACAAATCACATGTTTACTCTCTCAAAAGTAAAAAAAAAAAGGGGGGGGGGATTTTTTCAGGTATCAACAATTTTGAAATGTAGCCTTTCTTGACAGTGGGAAGACAAATCCTGGATTGAATTTGGTTTTAGACATAATAATGAAGAATTATGGTTCAGATGGCAAATCCTGAGTGTGCTTACATGCACTTTATCTGGGTCTTGATAGGAAAAATTCTCCTTGTTTTCCCTTTGTGCACTGTAAAACAACTCAAGACACTGTATAACATCCTTTTCACAGAAGTCATCCACTCCATTTTAAACCATGGACAAAGGCTGTTAATAGAGCCAGAAGGATCTTCCCTGAAACTCCACAAATGGATGACGTATTAACCAGGCCCACGGGATGGGCCAGAGTGTGATGTTTTAATCATGCCACAATTAAGAGCAGGAGGAATTTCAAGAAGGCACTACCTCAGCAGGCACTGACAGACCTACTGTCCTTATCTAGGTAGCCAGGTGCAGAATGCCCTTTGGGGAGGTACCAAATGCACCCCTCCTGTTGCAGCACCAACTCAACTGTCTTGGGAGTACACTTCCATAACCCAGGAGGCTAAATGGAGCAAATTCCTTGCTCTTCTGTTCATGCAGTACTTTTCAAACCATTATTAGACATGCCTTGCTAAAAGGTTACTATCCTTGGAGAAACGTTAGCACCCCCTACCTTGGTTTTCCCAAGAATCCAGTTGTCTAGTTTAGATTTCTCCAAAATGGCAAGACAGTTTTCTCTGCTGCCAAGGGGAGTCTCATGTGCCTTGAATGCAAGGTAATAATACCTGTAAAACCAAATGACAAAGAAAGAATGGACTTGACAATCAGGATGTTCTTTTACCGTCCTTCTCCAGCTCAGAGCCGCGTCTCTAGAACTAATAGACCAAAGTCACCCTTATACTCAGTCCTCTTCATAAACCATGACACAGCTGTCACAAACGGGTATTTGAGCATATGCATGACATAGGAAAATAGATGGAACAATAGTGGTGACAAGAATCTGGTACATTCTAGAATTCCTGAATTGGTTTAATCATCCAGAAAGGTCTTTCACGAGTCAGTGCAACTTAGGAAACACCTAAAGTTGCTCTGAAATTTTCAGGTGAACACATGAATGAGTGACAGGAAGAAGTGGGGAAAGTGCTAGAAATTGGAGAAATAGAAATGAAGGCAAAAATAAACTTTTGAATAACATGTAAAATAAGTGTTCAATTTACAGGGCTACATAACATACTGTGGAACAGTTACATCACACTGTAAGCCTATGAGTTCCATTGAAGAAGCATGTTGTCCCTGAGCTGTTCAATGAGCGCTTACAGATTTCTGAGTGGGAGAAAAGTCAAATACTAGCACCAAAGAAAGAGAAAAGCATCAAAATTAAGTTATTCATGACCTGATGCCTGTTTCTTATGAGAAATACCCAAAAAGGCATTTCAGAATCTTTCAGTATTTTAGTTACTCGTATCTGTCATTTTTCACAAAGAAATTAAAATGCCCTTGATATTCTTTGAGAGCATAAATCCACATAAGAAGTCCAAGGCCCTTAAGTTTGTAACAAGATCACTCCCATCAACAGAACTTGGGGGAGCTTCTCATTTTCAGTATGCTTAACAGAAAGGCTGAGGATCCTCAGTTGGTAAAGATAAAGCTCCAGGAGGGTAGGCAGAACAATGATAGAGTGATACTGACTGAATACTGAGGCTGAAAGGCAGCCACTGAATAAAGATTAGTTTACAGTAAAATCAACTCTCACAACAATCTTAATTTACAGACAGCAAGATGCTCAGACTGCATGAATACCTACCTATTTCACACCTTCAGAAGGGGTCATATATATTTGCAGTTAAAACAATTGGCATTGCTATCGTTGCAGCAAGGACTTTATAAGTGCTGATGGTTAAGCAAAAGTAGCAGTTACTTTAAAGAGAAAGCAAGTTAATTACTCCTCACATGAATGCAATAATATTCTTTACTTACTAGGATTTATGCAGTTATGAGTAGGTTTGTAGTGTCACTAGGCATGATGTCTTTGCTTGATTCAGACAACAATTTGAAAGATTATGACCAATTTTAGCGGCCTTTGGAGCAGGCCCATATTAAAAAACATTGAATTTTCTTTTGTCCACGTTCCCTTGCAAAGAACAGCCACTAACAATTATGTGAAATAACATTATTTGCAAACAGTTACTGCAAACATGTTTAAACTGAATTAAGAATAAGTGGACCAATCCCTACTTGCCACAATGCATTAATTAAGAATTTAAGTGAGTCAAGGGCAACAAGAAAAGCTTCTACTAGTATGTTGGTATGAAGGAAATGAGACCTCGTCACATGGGATATGAAGAAGGACAAGGTACTCAATGACATTTTTGTCTCAGTTTTCACTGGCAAGTGCTCCAGCCACAGTACCCAAGCTGCAGAAGGCAACGGCAGGGACTGGGAGAACAAAAGACCACCCACTGTAGGTGAAGATCGGGTTCAAGAACGTCTAAGGAACCTGAAGTGCACAAGTCCATGTGATCTCATGAGATGCATCTGCAAGTCCTGAGGAAACTGGCAGCCGAAATTGACAAGCCATCATATTTGAGAAGCTGTGGCAGTCACATATCCATCGTATTTGAGAACTTGTGGCAGTCCAGACAGTTCCCACTGAGAAGAAAATGGGAAATTGAACCCCCATTTTCAACAAGGGAAAGAAGGAAGATCTGGCAAACTACAGGCCAGTCAGTATTAACTCAGTGCCTGGCAAGATCATGGAGCAGATCCTCATAGAAAATGTGCTAAAGTATATGGACAATAAGGTGATTGGTGACAGAAAATGTGACTTCACTAAGGGCAAAAGGCGCTTGACAAATTTGGTGGCCCTCTATGACAGGGTGAGAGTATTGGTGGATAAAGGGAAGAGGGACTGCCATCACCTACCTGGACTTGTGCAAAGCATTTGACACCATCTTGCACAACATCCATCTCTAAACTGGAGAGACATGGATTTCAGGAATGGACTGCTCAGGATAAGGAATTGACTGAAGGATCACACTCAAAAAGGCAGTCAATGGCTCAATGTCCAAGTGGAGACCAGTGGTCTAAACGATTTTTAAGGTCCCTTCCAAGCCAAAACATTCTATGAGTATAAGTACTTGCAAAAAATTATGTAAGTAACAGCAAGAATATGTTCCAGTTCGTTTACAAATTGAAGTTTATTTTAGCACAAGTACACTGTTAGATGGTAGCCACTGCCACCTCAGCACTCATTTATGAACTGCTGTGTGTTATCTTGGCTTTTATTAAGTTATACTTCTACAGGCACTAATCTATTTACATTGTGTTTGAGAGAAACTGGCAGATTGAGCAAACCATTCTCCTAACCATTAACATGGGGAAGAGCCTTCAGATGTTCTTTAAAACAAAGAGAAGAAACTGACCAGTGAACCTCAAAGACAGATTCCTCTGTAGCCACATAGGGGTAAGAAAATATCCTGCCTCATACTGGACAAAATATTTAGAACCAATTAGAAAGAATGGACTAGTGCAAGACATTTTTTTAATCAGGTGAATATGATTTTGAAATATTAGCTCCAGTTAATCTCTAGATATTAGCTCCAGTTGTCACAAAAAAGAGAAAAAACACTAAAATAGTAAATAAAGATCAAAGGGGAGCAGAATGACTTCTGAAGGCAGAAGCACTGGAATCAGTCCTGGACCAAGACACAGATATTCACCAACTGGATATGTTACCCACTCTGAAGAATGATAGGAATTTATGTACTACTGAGTTATTTTTAAGGCAGTAACTTTCTCAACAACATGATACTGCAAATTCTTTAACCAAGTCTTCCAAAATATTAAGAGTCCATACCATTCAGTTGGTATGGAGAAACATGGTGTATTTAACAGAAAAAAGTATGTTTCCTCCAACTTATGACTGAACTTAATAATGTGAGTTTTTGCAAGACAAATGGTATTATGAGTTACAATAATAAACTTCATCTTTCAAATATGCATATCACAATTTGTGCTAGCATGCAATTTCAACAAATAACTTGACAGGTACACCAGGGAAGATGCATCAATAGTAAACTGCTGTTTGCTTCAAAAGCCAGCTCAGACAGCCTTGTTATTTGCACATGTATGTAAGCAGTTCCTTTCCTTAGAAGGAAAGAATGATTCAAGTGAGTGACCATGCCAGTTTTCTGGTTGTCATACATCTTTTAAGGCACGCTGTAGTTGGGAATTTTAAAACAACAGAACAATTTTTAGATAGCACTGATGCAATGAAATAGTCAAGGAGGATCTCATAATTTTTAAATCTTCTTATTTTATCAATGACATTCTAACTGCTGAGAAGTTGATTTCTTACTTGTGACAAATACCTGACTAAGAAGTATTTTTAAGCTATGCAATTCCCACATTTTACCACACCATTTCTGTTTGTGACTAAATTCAATATCTTTCTAATATAGTACCTTTGCCATTAGCTCTCTTTCATGATCTAGAATGTAGCTGCTTTTGCTACTCAGAAAAAACAACATAAAAACCAACATACACCGTAAAAAATAACATCTTTTTTTCTTTTAAAATCCTTTATCAATTTTTTCCTAATATTCAGTCTAAACCTCCCCTGGAGCAGCTTGAGGCTGTCACCTCTTGTCCCATCACTTGTTACTTGGGAGAACAGACTAACACCCACCTTCCCCTATTCTCCCTTCAGGCAATTGTAGAGACTGATAAGATCCCCCCTGAGCCTTCTCTTCTTCAGACCAAATAATCCCAGTTCCCTCAGCTGTTCCTCACTTATGCTCTAGGCCCTTGATCCTTCATGCATTGTTTCATAAACATGCACACAGTTGTGCAAAACCAGGTTATTTTCTTGGGTTACAAATCCTGCTTCTAGGTGTGACACAAGCTCATCTACATGTTTCCTAAAAGTACTTGACTAATCAGATTCTCAGTAGCAGTAAGACTTGTAAGAGAAAAAATAATTTACCCTTGGAAGAACTGACTTCTCAGAGCTGATGAAACTCTGAAATTATGTATTTCTTAACCAGTGGTTCTTACACTGCACTACAAACTATGCTTCATGGACATGAATAGTATTCTAGACAAATATAAAAATGGGATTCACTCTACTTAGTAGTCATTAGGCATAAAACAAAATACTTAAAAGCTGAATTTATCCCCAGATCAACAATTGCAAAGCTGCGACATGCAGTGTTAAGGTTAAACATTAAAGACATGCAAGATACGTAAAACTTCAGAATGATGCTATGAATTAACTATCTGATTACGGCCAAGGCATTTTAGTTTTGGTAGTTTTAGATTAGATAAACTGATTGAAAACAAATGGTTCAATTTCTCTTCCTTCCTTAAATGGTGAACTGTGGAGCTGTTCAATAAATAGTATTTAAACAGCATCATTAACTACTACACCAGTCTCTCATACTGAAGTTCCCTTCGGATTCCAGACTCAAAGGCAGCACCAATTCTACTTTTACTCAATTTATGCAAAAAAAGTAATGATTAACCTTTTTGCTCTTTAAAGCAAATCTTTGTACTAAAATATACTTGCCTAAGGTGGAGAATGGATAATAATATGTGAAAAGCATGAGGTACAAGAGGGCAAAATGCCTTTTTAACCAGACCCCCAGCAATAGCAGGGAGATTCTTAACATTCCAAAAGACGTTTTAACCTTCTCAGTCTGAGAATTGGAAAGTTTAAACCCCCCAATGTTTTTAGCACTGAAAGAGCCACTAAATAACTTTAAAAAATTCCTAATTTGCATTGGTCATGTATCACCTCTTTTAGAAGCTTTCACATTTGAGGTCATACAACTAATTGCATTTGACTCTATATTGAGAGTATGAATGAAAAAATTTAAATGAGAAGTCAAAAACCGTCAAGGATACTGTTGAAATTCAGTAACGGATACCTAACGCTTATGCTGCAAATCATCAGATAAATACAGAATCACAGAAATACTCTCAGAAAAGCATAATTTGGTCAATTCTGCATATACAGTTCATAAGGGGTTAGCAGACTTTTCACTCTTAGAGGCTCCCTATCTTCTCCATCCTGAACCCTTTACCAGTGGTCTGTGATTGACAAGAGTCTAGAAAGGGTATGTTGAAAGTACAGTAGTTGCAGGAACAATAAAAAGATCTGAAGTAATCTTAAAGCCACTGAAACAAATAAAAAACATTTCCACAGATAGTACTAAAAATCAAAATACAGGGGATGTTAAAATTTGTTTCCAGAAATTGCTTAGGGACCTTAGTACAACACAGACTCAATGTTAACAGTAAGCTTGCATTAAAAATGATAGAATCACAGAATGGTTTGGGTTGAAAGTGACCTCAAAGTTCACCTAGGTCCAACCCCCGTGCCATGGGCAAGGACACTTTTCATTAGACCAGGTTGTTCAAAGCACCATCCAACCTGGCCTTGGATGTTTTTAGGATGGGGCATCCAAAACTTCTCTGGGCAACCTGTTCCAGTGCCTCACCTCCCTCATAGCAAAGAATTTCTTCCCAATATCTAGTGTAAATGTCTCCTTTTTCAGGTTAAAGTTATTACCCCTTGTCCTATCACTACATGCCCTAGTAAAAATTCATCCTTTTAAAACATATCATTTCTCTTCTCAGTAGCAAACCTGTTGACTTCTAATTTAATTCAGTGCTTCCCTGCTTGTGAACAGTAAATACGTCTATCATCACTGAATTTTCAGTGTTAGAAGAAAGCATGTATTGAGGTAATATTTTAAGCGATTTTGCAGTATTTGATCAGTTTTGATTTCACTCAATGCAGAATGTGACTCATTAAGTTCAATATGAGACTGTATATGGCCATGACAAATGTACCACTGATGGTTTACAGACTGCGTGTACCAGGCCTATCAACAGTGACCTTATGCAAATTTGCGCTGTGAGATTGAAAAAGTACTTACTGGGATTCCTATTACAGTAATAGCACTGGTATTGCCATGAGCATATGAGCCGAGTAACATCATCTAGTTAAAGTGGAGTAGGGTAGCACTTCCAGGAAAAGTCTATCCTGTATTCTAATGCAGTACAAAGAACTATAACGCAGAACATAAACGGGCAGAGAAGAAGAAAAAAGACTATCCTTAAATGAAACTTGTACAAACTTCTCAACACATTCCTATATGCTTATGAGGCACTTCAATATTGACAGCATTTACATGACAACATTACATAAAAGATGTACACAGCTGGGGGATATATAGTGAGAACACATCTACATACCACATCATGTCATGCGAAGCTTCAGGGGCCTGGGCACTTGGATATAGTAAGGAGTATCCCATTCAGTGGGACTTTCAGTATAGGTGCTGCCTAGAAAGCACATCTCTGGTAGCTGCTGTGCAGTGCATGCTCACAATGCAGCTCCACAAGCCAGGCACACCTGGTTGCAGATACGGTTAATAATCTGTGTCTCAAACCTAGGATAGTTGCTGCCTGAGAAAGGAACCTTATTGCTTCAAAGCAAACAAGACAGACACATGATGGCATGGGGTATGAGACAAAGCCAATGGAGATGGAAGTGCCTAACCCTTAACAGGCCTACAGTATTTACAGGGGCTGAAGATTACATTTTTCTACTTTAAGTAAAAGAATATGTGTATTTATACACATAAAACAGATGTTTGTATACTTGGCTGAAGAAACACTGTGTGAACGAGTTACAATTAAGTCCTTTCCTCACCATCTGTTTTTTAACCCAATAAACTACTTCCACGTTTGCAACACTAAAATAATGTGTTCTATGTGAAAAGAGAAGACAGTAAAGAGTAACATTAAACAGAGTTTTATCTTCTGTTTACCTCTCACCTGATAAACCCTGAATGGTTCTGTTCCCTGCCTTTGATTGTTTTGTCCTCATATTTCCTGCTAAGAGTTTACAAAACAACATTATTGAACAGGCAGATAAGAAGCACACCTATTTGTTTAATAACATCAAGGGAAAAAAAGTGCTGGCTCATCCATTTTGTTGTTAAGTTGCTCAAAAGGATCAAAATACCAATTAACTTGCTGGCTTAGAAAATCTTTGATATCCTCACATTTACTGACATTCTGAAACTCTTGTTCATACTTGCCTAATGTCTTTTTGATTATGAACAAAGAAGTGCCAATCTGTTTAGCATTTGACCTGTTTTCTCAAACATTTTCATGTATTCAACTACTTAGTTCCTAAAAACACTTGACTAGTCATGGCTGTAAGTTGAAGAAAAATGTTTCTTGTTCCACTGATAGTTTTTTTAAGCATTGCACTTGCCCCTGCCCACACCCCCCAAGAGTAAAACGGAATAGAATGTGATTAAAAATAAAGCATGAAGTGAAAAAAGGAGCAAGCACATCCCCTCTCCTGCCTCCCCCCCCCCCCCCCCGTTTATATTCTGAACTCATGAAGTCTTCTGTGCTGTTGGGCAAATTGCACACACACTCACTTCTCTTGCCATGTTGTTTTTTTTTCCTGAATGCATTACGTCAAGTTGGACTAAAAACTTCGTGTGTATCTGACAAGATGCCCTTATCTGCAGGAATGGAAAGCTACAGTGAGTGCTGCTTTTATTACCATTACTTTTCAATGTTTTATTCAAATTAAGTGCACTTCTGAAAAGAATCTATAGATACGAGGGAGGCCTAATTTTCTCTCAATTTACACTAATTTCAGTGGAGTTGGTTCACTTCTGTGAAACCTGCGTAAAAGTTAAAGTTTACAATTCTGCACTCAGTCTCTTCAGGATGTTGCAGTTAGTGATCACAAAATTTGATCTCTTTGTTAAATCTGCTTTAGATTGGTGTGACCTTACTAAAATTAGTCATGTTACACAAAATAGTTTGGGGGAGATTATGCCTGAAAATGAAACGGCTTTGATGAACAAATGAACATGCTAGTTATCCTTCCTTACATATCTCTCTAGTGTTTTCCTGTTGCATACTCATTTGTCATACTAACATAAATCAGAAATTTTCAGATTTTTTCAGAATTAATTAATTAAGCTATGGTTTATCACTCAATGTCTTGAATGCAAGGACCACAAATTTCCAAGCGCAAACTGATTTACATGTGTAAATTTACCTAATTTCTGGGTTTTAACAAGGCCTGTGAAACTGTCTCTCTCAAAACCAGTCAGCCCCTTCCCTCTAGCATCCTATAAATGACTCACTTTTAGTAATTTTCTTAAGTCTATATCATCTAGATGAGCAACTTTCAGTTCAGCATATATAACTAAATGCTTGATTTTACTATTCACTACTTGTTCCTACTGTTGAGTAGTTGATTGCTTAACGGTACTGCTTCTGCTGTAGTACTGAATTATCAGTCCTCCAGACTGGAAGACAGTAAATATCACACAAAACCCTATTTTAAATTTAGAGGAAACCATAATGTTCATATAAACATATTGTCATCATAAAGTTAATAACATTTCCTGAATCTGATTTATAACTTTTTGAGATTGAGAACTGTATTAGAGCCAATAAAAATAGCCATGACAAGAGTTCAGGTCGACAGAGATCTGATTCAAACAACAGCCACATTATAGAAATCTTACCTTTTCACAAACTCATCAAAGAAGATGCGATGAGAATACCCTTTTTGACGTATTTTGACAGTTTCCAGAATTCCAGTGTATCGTAGCTGCAGTAGAACTCTCTCATGAGAAAACATCAGTGCTTCTCGATCATCATTAGGTTTAATGCAGCGAATAAAGTGAGGCTGTCCAACAACCATTTTGGATAAAAGATCCATGAGGGAATACTAGTGAGGAAAATAAAAAAGATGCACACATTTCACAAAAAACTGCAATGCAACTACTTAGCAGGAGAGATGTACTTGTAAACAGAATGTAATGCTTGACTATATTTTAATCTCTAATGTTAATCTGCATTGACATTTTACTAATTTTTAAGCTTTTGGCTAAAACCCAGAACCTACTGAAATTTTCAATTGTTAAAAAAAAAATGAATTCCTAGTTCTTATTCCTTTTCTAACACCTTCCTCTTCATCTCTCCTGTCATGGGTTCAGCAGTAGCTGAACACCACATTCCTGTAGCTGAAGAGGGCCCATATTAATAAAAGAAAAATTAAATTGAAAAATTACCTACCTGTAACTCTTTATTGTGGGCACATTTGACAAAATATTCCCAAGACCAAGCTTCACTGTGAAACATGCAATTCACAGAAATTTACAGAAAATTATAGGGAAAGCATTATAAGAAGGCATCAGTTCAGTCCTCTGTCCAAAGAGAACTGCAGATTTATCTTTACCATTTCAAGCACATCCCTGTTTAATCTATTTTTCAGAATCACTGAGGTTATAGACTGCACAATCTCCCTAGGCAATCTACTGAAGTGCTACATTATCATGACTATTCATAATGTTCTTAACATACAACCTAAATCTTCCAGCGGAAATGTATGCCCATTACTTCCTTTCCTATCCACCCTGGACATGGAAAACAATTTATTCCATTTCATTTTACACTAAAATGAAAAAAAGTGTGATCAGATCACATACATCTGCTTTTCCAATGATTCCTCGGAATACTGATACCTCTGCTCTATCCTCACTTCATTAACCCACTGTATGATAAGTATCTGCTGCAAATACACTTCATCTCAAAGTCACGTACAATTACAAGCTTACTGTAGTCATTTTGCTGTAGGCTGCATGCATATTCTGCTATACTTTCACAGTCACTCCCCCACTCCATTTTATTTTATTATTTTATTTTATTTTATTTTATTTTATTTTATTTTATTTTAATCATAGAATAGTTAGGGTTGGAAAGGACCTTCAGATTATCAAGTTCCAACTCCCCTGCCATGGGCAGGGACATCTCACATTAGACCATATCGTATAAGGCTCTGTCCAACCTGGCTGTGAACACTGTCAGGGATGGAGCATTCACAACTTCCTTGGCAACTTGTTCCAATGTCTCACTACTGTTACAGTAAAGAACTTCTTATGGTTCCTACACAGCTGTCATTTATTTCCAAAAGCACTCTAAATCCACATTTCTATTACTAGACAAATTTGAATGTGCGTCCTTGTATCCACAATGGGGTAACTTCTCAGTATACATTAGCTTCCTCTATGCCTTTTCTTACACTGCTTTGCACAGCAAAGAAAACTGGTATTCCTACATGGCATGAAGCTTTGACCCACGCTGGCTAGCACAGCACTGCGAACTTCCCCTTTCTGCATGGTACAAGTGCAGCCTAAAACTTTTCCCCTCTGCAGTGACTGCATGGAAAAAACATTCCTGACTCCTAACATTCCCGTTCCAACATTCTCAATGCCTTTTCCTTACCTGTTTGATTTAAGCACACATATTACCCAAGACAGGATTACTACTGGTAAAATGGCAATCCATTTGACTTAGAACAGTACTTCCAAAAGATGAATTGTTTTCACTTATTAGCACAAATGACAAATCTTAATCTTTAAAAGCAGGTATGTCTGAGCTTGTGAAAAAAAATGAGGGCTTTAGTAATGATAGCTATTTTATTTGCACGAAATTGGTTTTCTGTTTATGAAAACAGGACTGTTCTAGACCTTCTGCATTTTACATGGAAATACTCTAGACTTTAGATTCTGTTATCAGTGTATAAAAATACAATTATGAGGAAACAAAAAGGAAAGGAGAAAATGAAAAATTATGAGTCTACAAAGGTCCCACAAAAGAATAAAAATGCTCTTATTCTCTTTGATCTCACAATCCCACAAATATTTTAGATATATCTATTGTTCTTATCACCAAAATGTTTGTTTACAATTTAACTTTTGTACCCTAAAATAGGAAGCCATAGTTTGCCGTTTCATGTTAGTTGTCTCTTCAGGATGTCGCATAACCTCCATTGTGTCAACCTGGAAGACAAAACTCAGATGTTAGAGCTGTTCCAAAAATACTGCAGACATCCATCCCTTCTACTCTCTCATTCTTCTCTCCCCCGCACCCTGCTGCCTTTCCCATGAAAGCTGGGTTCAGGTTTTGTTATGATCATTCCCTTCAGATGTACTTCAGCATACTTTATTAGAGGTAAGAAGGCCAGTTTCTAACAGATGCAGGACAAGCAATGATTTGAGAGAGCTGCAAGTTTCCAAATGATTTCACACTTTTGTTTTTATAGTATAACAGCCAATGAAGCAGCTGCCAAGATGTAATACCTTATCAACTGCATTCTAAAAAGCATTCCTCTTATCACCACTACAACCAACTCTATCAGGTCTCATTTTATATGTAAGAGTTATCATTTTTGTAATGACCAGAAAGCAAATTGAGCTGACTCATTTTGCTTATGTATGGAGAAAAATTGTTGTCAGATAACAAGTGGCAAACAAAGTAGGAAATCTCAGAATGAGTAAGTCTTTTCCTTTCTGTGGCTGTGGTTACCATTAATTACTTTAAATTGCCATTTTGATGCCAAGAATTTCAGCAATCTTACTCTGCTGAACTGCCATAGCTGCAGATACTGCTTTTTCCAGCATTTCAGAAGAGTTATTTTTAGAGGGTATACATGGACAGCAAACATATTGTTCCTTGTATATTTTAGTTACATTGTCAGTACAGCTGTTCTTATCAAAATGAAACCAGAATTTATGAATGAGTATAACCATGGTTACCAATCACAAGCAGATTGTGTTGCTGTATTACAGCTCAACAAAATTAAAGAAAATCAACCAGCATCCTGTTTGCATGGAGCATTAACAACATTTTAACATTCACTTGCTTTGTGGCAGTTTACCATCTGCTCTGACCAGGTGGCATTTGTATAAACCAGATAATGCTGTTGTCAGCACCTGTGCTACACTTCCTGGACTTTGCTCCATATGATCATTTCCAACACTCACTGACTTAAGACTACTCTTCTGAACCAAAAGCAGAAGTAATTGCTGAAAGATTACAGTTGTCAATAAAATAACTGTGTCTCTTACCTTCAGGAGATATTTAGGAGACTGCATGCAAAATATAAAGGAAATGAAGCACGAAATAGTAATGGATCAAGAAAATGGATTTTGTATTGGGGAAGAAATCAAAACAAAACTTGTGAGGACAAGATTCAGAATGCGGATGGTGCAAAGCAAGACAGATTTCCATAAGGGTGATCATAAATATTTCAGTATGTTTTTGTAATCTGTGATTTTCTAGCCCAGGGTGGTGCACATGCACTAAGTAATACATAAGGAAAAAAAAATTAACACAGTTTGACTTCAGTGTTAAGAATGTAACAGAAAACTCTGCAATATAGCCCAGGAAAAATGTCTTATCAGCAGAGATAACATCAAACATCTTAAAAGGTCACCTGACAAAGTAAACAACAATGACCTAATCAGAAGAGCAGGCGCTTCCATGGGGAAGAATATAGGAATGTTTCATAACTAACTTGGCAAGACAAGTGCTTTTTGAGAATTGATATCTAGTAAAGTTCAAATAGAATACAAAAACCATAAAAGTGAATATTGGCAGTAAATTCAGGGTAACTGGTAACAGTAAATGTTAAAAGACAATTTAATCATAAAGAAAACTATATCAAACCCAAAACCAAGTCGTTTGAGGACTGCATTAAAGTCCAAATGTCCATGAATTTGAGCTTCCAAATTGAATTCTTGTCTGTCTGCAAAAGCAGAGACTCTTAGTGATATTATTGTCAGAGGTTCAGCACTCGTGGTCTCCCAGTCATTTCTGGAATATCTGCTGGCCCGTAAAGGGTGAGCTTATGCTCTGCACCTCCTGGGCAGTAGGATGCTGCAAGCATTTCCTTTTCACAGCTGCCTTTTTTCACCAAACCTGTAGAATCTTACAAACTTCGAGACTGCCACTTTGTCAAATACGGTTTACTACAGCCTGCTGGGTTCAAAAGAGTTTTGTTTTGTTTTGGGTTGTTTGAGGGGGAAGGGAATTAACACACAGAAAGACAGATGGTCAGAAACACTCATGGAGGAGATGCAATATTCTCTTCCTGCCCTCCCAGAAAATCAGGGTAAAAGCAGTATCATGAGATTCCTTTTTCTATGAATGGAGTTGTAAAATCTGATCTGTGCAATCTGCAGAGACTAGGATCAATTTCTAAATATTTTGACAAGAAACATTTGAAGTTTCATTAGAAAAAATCCTATAGGCCCTGAAACAAGAGAGATTTTTCCTGTCAGAATTTTTACAAGTTTTGCCTCTGGTTAATTTACAACATTGCATGTCTATGAAGCCAGGCAATTTTATGGTAGGGCAATAATCGCAAGTACAACAGCCAATAGGCTTTATCACAACTGGCTTGGTAGAAAATGATAGAACATAGTAAGACCGTCATGATATAATCTTGTGTTTTAAATCACAAGCTACTCTTTTTAAACTAAAATGAAGAATATTTCAACAGTTAAGTCATGTTTTTACATGACAGTAGCAGTGGCATACAATATACACTTACGTGATTATAACTGAAATGGAAAACAGCTTGACCTACAAAAGACTAACTATTCCACCCCTAAAAAACCCCCCAAACCGCTTATAATATTCTGAAACAATATTAAAAGAATGATTTACGACATCATGTCACCTTCTGAAGTCAGTGGAAATTACTTTCACATATTGACCACACCTGCTGCTGGTATGTATGAAATACTGTAAAACCAAAAAAAAAAACCCTTCAAGCAAAACAGCTTAAAAAAGAAACAAAAATTCCAAACTTCCAAACAAAATTATGATGTTTGGATTTTTTTTTAATAAATTGTAAAACAGTAGTTTAAAATATTTTTCCTGAAGACGTTTTAATTTGAATTTTTATGAAATAATAAGAAATTATTTTTGGCTAAAAACTACTTCAATTAACATTTTCTAAATAGTGCTGCATGTGTTTCAGCTCCTTTAAAAATTCGAAGGGTGAGTAAAAACCACTTAAACCTACTTAGTAACTGACTGTGTTTACCAAAGCTCTAAAAGGGAACTGCTCTAGTCCATTCCAGCTGTATCAATAAAATGCATGCTTAGAAAGCTTTTGCAGAATATAGCTGGATGTGAAAGACAATGTGTGTATAATAGAAGAAAATTGGAGAGGCCATAATCTGTCATTCAGCACTGAAAGTGTTTATACACTTATAAGAGAGGAAATAAATCTCTGAAATCCACATCTGTATTTGCAGGTACAGTGAAGGATATAGATGTCTGGGTGACATGAAATACTGTATTCACATTTGAGCGTGCTCTCCTAATATCAGGAGGAAATGAAAAGAAATAGAAAACCCAGAACATAAAATTCTGTAAAGTTTTGAACAGTTGCGGTTATCATATCAATTTTTAAAAGTTATTATTGTCTGATTTGGAGGCAAACTCCTCCCCAGAACCCTTAACTAGACTAACTCTAGCAGTATAATTTGGGAATCAGGGAGGGGGTATACATGCAATGAGCTTCAGTCACGGAGTTTTGCTTACAAATAAAGTGTACTCAGCTGGCAACACATCCTATTAACTGCCATAAAATTATCCCATCCTTCTGCAATCATGCCACATTCTTCTATGGCAAAATTCAGTATAGTTTAAATTCTATATTTGCTCTTTTGAAGAACAGTGGTTTTGCCGAGTCATTCTTTTCTGCCCATCTATCCCTGTGTGTGCTGTTCTCACTTGCAAGTGGAATTAAAAAAAGGAATAGAACGTGGGGTTTTTTTTTCCATTTTGCTTTTCATTCTTTTAAACACACTATTCAAATTTTACCTAATTAAATCTCTTTCTAGGCTAAAATTGCCAGAGGAAAACCTTGACCTCATTGAAATAAAGAGGAATATTGCCATCAGTATAACAGATTTCACTTCAGAAGTTTGAAACACTATTCAATAATATATTGATTCTTCACCGGATTCTACAATAGGGTCCTCACTAGAACTGGAAACAGTGATCCCAGCTGAGGTAAGTGTTTTCTGATGTGAAGGCAGACTCTAATTTGCTAAGAACCTCACTACGTACCTACATCAGCTAAGTGTCGAGTCCATAATCTCGCTGTAATATTTTATGAACAACTGCCTGTCTTCAAAGGGAACACTACTAACCTTGATACGCCCAGCACTAAGCTGTGGAGGCAAAGACCTAGATGCTGCTGTCACTCTGGCTCTTGCTTGTGCCAAGTTACCTGTTCAAGAACAAAGAAATACATACTGCAAAAACTGTTCAAGAAGCTTAGAAGGGAAAAAAATTACATGGTGGCAAATTCAGTTTGTACAAAAGCACGAAAAATAGCAGACAGCAAACCACACTTCTTCCACACCCTACCCTTTACCAATTGTGCCTGCAGAATATTCAGCACAGGCATGACAGACTGCAGTGTTGATTTAAAAGGGAGGAAAAAGTCAGTGATAAGGTGGTATGTCACTGACCTTAGCTACTGAGCTGATGAAAACAAGGACAGCACAAAGGCATACAGCTCAATCACTAGTAATCAATTTCTCTGCAACTCATTGAGAGATTTAAAAGAGAAAAAGACAGCAGAAACAATCGTGTTTCTATGAAATCATGTGGATCCTGAAGTGTTTGGACAGCATCTTAAGATCACAAACTAATGAAAGAGATGAGAAAATGATAAGACAGTATCTTTTTTTGACCTTTTGACATATAGGCCTGCTTAATCCCAGATCTTATTGTCCCTTGGGGTTTTTAAAGCCTGGTTCAATTCGTCAGGCAAAACCATACTGTAGTGTCAATTGAGAGACAAGTGCCTTTTTTTTAGTGTACAGTATTACGTGTCCTAAACTTTTTCCTCTGTACTTGCAGAAAGCCAAAGTCATCACAAAATAGCTTTTAAAATAAAGGCTCAGAGAAGAGAGAGGAAGTGATACAGGACTGTGCATATGCAAGACACTTTGTGTATTTCAAAGTTTTAGCAAGTCTAGCACAAGATGTCCAAATGTTTTCTCTGGCTATATCTTCAGAGGCTAAACTGTGATTAATAGCATTGAAAGAACCCTTTGAAGCAGGATTGGTGACATCAAAGCCCTAATCCATGGGTGGCAGGATTTTTATAATGAGTGGGAAGCATTTTAACACATTTCAAAGGATTTACAGCATGAATAAACAATAGGCCTCTGCAGATGTACCACACACCTTTCAGAACCAGAACACATAAATAAGTGTCCATTTTAATTTAAATGTAAATAAAGTGTTAACACTTCTTTCAGATGCTAAGTGCCTTGTTTGCATCAACTCCAGTGTTTAGCTGTTTGCTTCACAGAAAGCCAGTATCTCTAAACAGCCTTCACAGTTTTGCTAAACTATATATTACATAACTGGTGAGGAGGCAGGATGGGAAAAAAGAAAACCAAGAACACTTAATCGCTGGTAATTATTGCATAAGGGAGCAGAGGAAACCCAGCATCCATGTAACACTGAAAGGAACTTTGGCTCTTACTTTCCTCCAAACAAGAAAAATACCAATCCCCTGAGAACAGTCTGGGGGGCCAGCACTCAAAACAGCAATGACATTCTTTGGAGTGATTCAAACATTCTGCATTCATTTTTGAAAGTATTTATCTTTTAAGCTCCTGGCATTGGGATTGACATAATGCTGCAAAACATGCACGTCACTTCCACATCTAACAGTGTGTGTTACCTGCCAGTTGGAATCACAGTGCAGAACACAAGATATGTTCATGAGTCTGGAAACTGCTTCAGTCTATACCATGTTGGTCAGTGAGAACTGCAACTCCATTTTGAAAATCTTGTATATCTATACACACACATGGTACATAAGGTATAATCATGTATGTCTCTGAGTTTAAAATGAGGACTTTAATGAGCAAATAGCTGGTGAATTTATTATTCTTTCAGCTGTAGTTTTGATAATTTTGCCTGTTAGAAATTACACTTATATACCTTTTTGGCTAAAGCAGAAAACCCGGAATAGATGGTTTTGGTTAGGCTTCAAAGTAGCAAGTGTAAAGCTTGAAGGCACTGCACTGGGGGACACACTGCATTGTGTCTGGGATGACACAACATAGGATAAAATGGGGAGCTGGGAGAAGAAACAAATCGAATCAGATATTTAAAATTACTAACAACTTACAAAACCCTAAGGATCAAACAAAATTTAGAATAACAAGATAGTTGTTCAAAGTTCACCACACTTACTGCTGCCATTGGGTTCTAGGGTTCATAATTAGTATCCCTGAACCCCCCTTTGGCTCTTCATGCAAAAATAAAACTAAACATTTCTTATCTGGCAAACTAAGCAAAGAAATAAATACTTTTATTAATAAAAATCTTTAATGAATGCAAAAAAAAAAAAAAAGGAAAAAAAAAAAGCACAACCCAAAAGTGGTCAGTTCCTACCTATAAAAACCAAAATGCTTTATGTGTCATGATTTTGTTCATTAGTTACTTCTTTATATGAATGAATTCTTATCAGTGCTTACGACAAGTGAATTCTTATGTAATTACTAACTACTGAATTTCAGCATAGGAGGAAATCTGTAGAAAAATATTATTAGTATTTTCTTCCTAAGAAGAAATGATGCTCCAACGAAAGTTCATGAATTAGTCATCTCTAGTAGTTCATGTTCAGGAAAGTAACTACCTATCTTTAAAACGTCTAAGCCATTAAACCTAATGAACAGGGTAAATGTGGTTTGAAATTTAGTCTACATAGTAAGAAATGTTTCACCAAGAGTTAGCATGGTGTTTATAATCAGTAAACATTTGGTACCAGTCCCTGCATTAGATTTTCATTTACAGAGTCATTTATTACTTTACACACCAAAAATAATTAAATGTTATTCCACTTCATGAAGAACATCAATATTTGAAGAACAAACGTTTTTAGATAATAACATAGCCAGTTAAAACTGCCATGTGTTCCTTGAAAGGTTAAAAGGTTAAAAGACTGTACTGTGCCTTTCAGAAGCCTACCTTCACACCCATTATACTGTAAACACTTCAGAGAAAATACAAGTGACATCCATGTACACTGAAATAAAATATTACCTATATTAAATGCAACCCCATAAAATGGATCAATTAAGCAATTTAAAACCCTCTCAAAATTTTCTTAGGTTTGGTTTTTTTTTGGTTGTTTATTTGTTTGTTTTAAAAAGGCATTCATGAAGGAGGAGAGAAAAGTTAATGGCTGAAATTAGGATTACTCTTTTAAATATGTACATATTTAATTTCACTCACATGCATTTCCTTTTCAGTTCAATGGGACTGGTCATCTGAAAAATTAAGGCTCTTACCTATGCGCCTGCCAGAACAGAGACAAGGTCTCTGGGATTCATTTGTGTCAGCGGGGAAGTCAGCCCCAATGTTTCTCTGTTCAATAAAGTTAGGAATGTCATTAATGCATGAGAAGTTTCAGCCATTAAAGTTTATGGAATGCTCCAAGAGCTTCCAACAGAAAAAGCAGCAGCACAAAAATAGATGAATTCACTGGCTAAGCTCACTGTGCCAGTGCCCAGCAGAATTCCTTTTGTCTTGAATTTGTCTAAGAGATCTCACATCTCTGCAAACATATTCTTCACTAACACCTCATCTCAGCTAGGTGAGAAAGACCATACTGTCAAGGTACTGCATCTCTTCTATTATGCAAAGCCAAGGAGGAGAAGTTTTGAAAGTATTTCAAGTATTTACATAGCACAGAAAGAAGAAATGTGTTTTCTTTATTGGGTTGGACTTTGGAAGTGCTCTCTAGAATTCAGAAAGGATTAGTCAGCATTACTGGCTTCTCACTTGCATCCCTGGCACTTACTCACTGTGTGATCTGGCTGAATTAATGATTTGTCCAGCAGTTGACTTTCCATACTAATTAGGAAAAGTACACTCTGGCTGGGATGTTCTGATGTTACTTATGGTTTGTCAGTGCTTCATCACTCTTAGGTGATGGGTTCTATAAGTAATATCAAGCAAATATTAGGAATATTAGTACTGTATTTATGACCTCATTTTGGTTATGTCTGCAATAGATCATTCCTCCCAAAGAGTGAGCATGCCAGGTAAGAATTACATTAAGCTTTGATAAGTCTAGTTTGTGAAGTGCAAATGACTTGCAGAGAAAGAGCCTAATGACAATGTCACCTTACTGTACAAGCTGTAGCAGGGATATTACTCTTATATAGAGGGCACAGTACAAGATCTTTCTTTATCCTCATATATTTTATTAATTTATTTCATGCTTCTGGTTCAGATAAAGGGGAGTTACTTGAAATATCATGTAGATACATTATAATATGGTCAGAAATGCTACAATGCATTCATATTTCATTGACACTACTTCTAATCACAGCTAAGCACTTGCACTCCAGAAGAGGCACAGAGCCAGACAATGTCTTTGACACATACAGATTCTTCCCTGTCTTTCCTTTCAGTACATTTTATGTAGCCTAAGGAACTAGACTGTTTATCTCCATAATGCATTTTCATCTTCTCCTACTGTAAGACTAAGCTTTTCTTAGATCAACTATAAATGAATACATGTACTTTTTTTATTGGGCACTAATTTGAATCTGGTCACTGACTATCAAAACTCTATTCTTTTCAGTCACTGAAGTCACTTAAGCTAATTTTGTGCAACAAAAAATTAAGAATCCAATTTTCTCATACTCTATACATTTTACACAATATATTTATAAAAATACTGTCTTTAGAATACAATTATCAATGCAGACACACTTCCACTGCTGCTTATTCTGAAAAGAGAATCACTTTACTTCCTATTCAGAATAAGTAAATAAAAATAATGAATAGTATTTGCAAAATCTGATTCATATTGCAAAACAGAATGTCATAATCATGAAAACTTAGTAATAGTGAGGCCCAGTTAGGAATAACCTAATTATATATAATTACTTCAGGAGCAAAAAAGATGCACTTTTTGGCCCATATTATTTGAAATTACAAATACATGCCATAATGAATGGAGAAATTCTGATCCTGAGTCTCAATTAGATTAAAGGTTTCTTAGTCTTACTAGCATGGTGTCATAGAGATCATATTTACAGGTACTTAAAAGCTTTACATTGCTGAACTGCGACTGGAGAACCTGAGAGTAAATTCTGCGCTGTTATGCCTTCTACTACGTACATTGCAGAAACTTCAGTGGTCACTTCCCACATTTAGTAAGCCACACTGGCAAACACACAGCATGATGTCTACAGCAACAAATAAAACTGCTTGTAAGTACCATTGCTGCTATGTTTTAACACAGTAGGTTAGTAGACTTCTTGTAGAATTCAAGGGAAGAAAGCAGCTGAGATGAAATGGAAGTCAAACTGCCCACTATATTCCAAGATATGTAAATGTATGATCTTAGCTTTCACCTTCACCTAGTAAAGAACAGGTTATGACATATAATTATCTTGTGGTAGAGCCCAAAATATTTTTAAAGCACAACCATGTTTATTAATGGCTACCTAAAGCAAGATGTTCAATAAACTCAATCAGACATGTAGCATTGAGTTGACTGGGAGCATGTTCACTGAAATGCAAACATTCGCTGAAATATCAGGCACACAGATGATCATCAGATGGACAAGCAAACCTTCTGTGATTCTCAGAACATCATAGTCCCATGACATGACCAAACTTACAGACAGCAGGCAAAGCACATATGCTGTAGCCTGATCACGTGACAGACAGATTCCCAGGCGGAGGACAAGGGAGAGACACATGGTTCTGGAAAAGAGGCTGGCAGAGGGGAGTGGCACACTAAGTACAGATAAGAGCTAACTATCCAAAGATGCATCTAGACAAAAGAGAAAACAAAAGAAAGAAATAGAAAAATTGCTTAGAAAAAGCAGATAGAGGTTATATTATAAACAATACTGGAGTTTTCTATTGCTTGGTGCCCAGAATTTTCTTTAGTCAAGTCTGTAGCCTAACTAGCTGGAGACTGACAGACACGCTGGCCACAGCCTGATCTGGTCAGTCTTACAGCTGCTGTAGTTCAGCTTTTTATAGTTTATATACTGACAGAAGACTTTATCCATTTCTTTCAGATATCAATTTCCATCCACATCTTTAGTTGTGTATGATTTGATGCCGTTGCATGTAATCAGCTCTGGGCAACAAACCTTGAAATCTCTGAGGAACAGCAGACAGTACAGAACACCTCAGTTTGTATTTATGGCAAAGTACCTCACCATCAACACAAGGCTTTCTGTTGCCCCAGCAAATTGCCCCAGTCCCTGTACCACATCTGTAACTGAGATTAGAAGAAAAATCCAGGGGTGCATTTACTGTGAAGATTTCATTGTTGAGGAGCTCTCCATTAAGTTACAGCATTAGCCAAAACCCCCTTATTCTAATTACCTCTATTTAAGAGATACAAGAAGTTTATTTCTTCTTCCAGAGTTATTTAGAAGAATATATCCAGAAACATACACGTTGAAAATATGGTTACCACACATGCTGATTCAGCTCTGGTCTCCCCCATAGTTTTCTGTAATTGACATCCTTTCTCTTGCATGTTAGGTAAGATTCCCCAAACATACCCAATCACAAATGTTTTACCTAGGAAAGTAAAAGACTGATTACTAAGAACATGGTAGTCATCTCAGTATTTTATCTATGTTCCTTCACCAACATGAAGCAACAGCAAGCATTCTGGTAGTTCGCACTTCAGAAATCTTTTCTCTGACATTCTCAGGACTGCCGTCAAACACTAACAGTTCAACTGGAGGCCAAAATAATTTTTCTACTAGAACAATGAATGAACCCAGGAGAAGTCAAGAACCATGATTTCCAGCCCACTGTTTGTATTTACAGAGTATGATTCCTCTCCATGCAGTGTATAACACATTTTATGATCAGTATTCCATCACTTAGGCCCTGCTGCTGAAGCTGCTGCCTACATAGACACTCAGATCAAAATCCTATTAAAGCCAATGAAGATTCCTAATGAATTCAGTGGTAAAAATTCAGGTATAATGATTCACCAAAAGCACATGGAATAAAATGGAGGAACATTTTTTCTGACCTCACTATGATTATCAGTCTTCTCAGGGGTTGAGACCCTATGCCAGACAGGATAAAACAGGTGTCAAAACCAGGTTTTGACACTTCAAGAGAAGAGCTGTCTTTTAAAAGTCTTAGCTTCTTAGCTTAGCAAGAAATATACTTACAGAACTTCATGAAAGTCCCCTGCCTCTCTGATTTTTAAATCTAAGCAGTAATGATATTGACTACTAATTTAATCCAGTCACAAAGCCTTCTCAGCTGAATGTTTGCTCCTCTGGATCTCAGTGCTTCCATGTATTATCACAGACAGAGCACAATCAGTTATGTCTGTGGTGATTCAAAACATTGTTCTTACTTGTATTTTTATCTCCACACTTAATGAAACAAATACCCATTCATACAAACACTCACAAATGCATTTCCTGTCTCTGACACACACTATTACCTCCTGTCCAGGCAATTCAGTTTTATGCTTTCCTACATCAAGCCAAATGAGGTTGGAATAAGTAAGACAAAGTCAAAAAATAAAAGAAAAGATAATTCTGGTTTAGTGAAGTACAGACCTTTACAGTTTGCTGAAGGGTGAGTGAATAAAGAAAATAGATAAAGTACAAACTCTTAGTAAAGACATCACTCTCTGAGTACAGAATACTCTGTAACAAGTACAGAAAATCCAGCAGAGACTCAGAGGTTTGTTTTCCACCAACTACATTAATCTCTTGGATACATTAACCCCTAATTCAATTATCTTTAAAGAATATGAAATATAAGCACATTCTTTGTAAAGGACACACCAAAAACATTATGGATATTCAAACCAGCACAGTTATCTGAATATTCAACAAATTTATATGCTCTGCAAACTCACCAGCAAATTTAAAAATAATTGCTCTTCTAGGATTTGATCTTGAAAGCTACTGAATGTTTCCAATAATGTACCAAGCATCTTTGACACAGTTTGACCTTACAGCACACAGTGCCTGTCGAAACTGCCTAGGAAGTTACTCATTAAAACAACTACTGTATAATGTTCTCCGAATATTTTTCTACGCAAATTCTGTATATGCTGCACAGTGAGATCCCACAGTCTACTAGTTAATATTAAAGCAGATAAAATCTTCTATGTAATACAACTTTTGTTTCCTCAGTATCAACACATTTTGAGTTTAATTAGTATACAGTGAAGTGTTAAGATTATTATTCACTAGTGTGAGATAATGTTCATTACAGAATTGAGAAGTTAGGCTAGTAACATAAAAATCTAAGAGATACCTCCTTTTTTCTGAAGGTAAAGAAAATTCTCAAGATTTATTCTACTGAGAATGGCCTATGATGAATGAAATCAGTTACCTCATCAAGATCTGTTCTTACACTTGCTCACTTGTACACTTTTCAGGATTCAATTAGCACACATTTGGAGACAAAGCAATAAAAAGGAACAAAATCTATGCCCACTGCCCATTTTCAGTACAATGTAATTTGTAAAGTCTCACATTAGAACCAGTGGACTTCTGCTTGGACAACACCCTTTACCAAACATAAACACGATAAATCTAACTTGACCCTTCTCAGCTGTTGTGCTTACTGCCATGTGCAATTCCAGAGACTCACTGACACTCTTTATTTACAGGGAGTTATTCTCAACAGTAAATAATTATTATGGCTTATATAAAGCTTTTCCAGGACTGAGACCTTAACTTTGATCTGATTGATGGTTCTGTTTCTACATGAGTTCCATTTTTAGGGCTAGTTTAGGCTGCATTTTGGATCCTGCTGCTAGCAAGTCTTGTATTTGTGTACTGCATTTGTCCTGTGACACAAAACCTTAGAATACGAAGAAAAAAGAAACAGTGACCTGCAAAATGCTCAATAGAAACACTAAATAAAAAGTAATCTAACACCCTACCTCCCAAACTCAGTTAAGCTACATTTAACTTAGTTTACTGATGTCCCACATCTGCAACACAGTAAAGTTCACAATTGTTACATTGCACAGCTGTGGTTTAAAGCCTCTCTCTGCACACAATACACTGGCAGCAAAGAAAAATGATTAACTTTTATATGCTTTTAACATACGGACCAGTCAGAAGCAGGAAAGCTGCTGTGTCCTGAGTGAAAATATATAGCTTCCATTAACTTGAACCAATTCTTACAAAATATAAATTCTGATTCATAGAGAAATTATAATTACAATGGCTTTTTTTCTGTTTCATGTGACTTAGAGTGTCTGCAGCTATCTCTTAGAGGTGAAAACACTAACACAGAAGTACCATTATAAAAAGATATTATTGTAGGATATATTAGTGAAATTAAGATGTATTTGAGTGTTTTTCTCTATTGTGATGTACAGAATTGAAAGAAAAAAGTCTGCTAAGCCCAAATGAAAACATACTCTACTTCAGTGCATAAGTGAAGCCGAGAGACCTCCCACTACTTATCGCTAGAGAAAGTGCTGTGCTCAATAGGAATGCACAGTGACAAACATGACAAGCTCAGATCATGGTTCCACAGAAAACAATGGCAAGGTAGCTACGATTTCAACTGGCCAGGATTTCACTGTATGCATGGTAGTATTTGTTCAAGGGACTGAAATGCAACAAAATCCATGTTTCCTTCAGTTTCTGACTCTTCATAAAGAATCAGTCAATATCAAAGTTACAGACAAATTGATATTGAGACAATATTCTTGTCAACAAGCAGTGGTGAAAAACAATTCTTTAAAGTGACTTTGCAAAAGGTTCTAATCCCTGCACTCTTTAGTGTGCATAAAGAAAGCCTGAAACTTCTTCACATTCTCTCTCAGCACATGGTCTGTTAGTTGTTTGAGTTAGGGTTTTTTATGAGACATGCATTGTTTATAATTTTTTGTCTAAAAGCTGTAAGCAGGGCTAGGGACTCAAAGGCACAAAGAACACAGACCAAAAATCAATACTGAGGGGGGAAGTGACCTTTAGGCAGGCTAATTATAATTAATTTGGTTTTGGAAAAAAACCACCAACCCTATTTTCCTCCTATTTTGGTAAAAAATATTCCCTGGTTAAAACATCACTATCCAAACTATTTGGTGAAGCTTGTGAAAACTTTCATCCCAGTTCTCTTTGATACGTTATGTTCAAATACATAGGCACCATGAAAAAGGAGTGTTTAATTAGCAATGGATGATATATTGTTACTATATGACTCTGAATCTGTGAAGAATACCCAATGCTACCAAAATTATTAGACATGATGTTGCTGTAGTGGTAATGATACTTGGCTTTGTTTATCTGCACAGCCAAGCCCAGCCCATAGAGTTCCTCAGAGCTAAGACAAGGATGTTTCCCAGCATCTCTACTTTGCTGGTGGGAAGGCTGGAGGATTTCTCCTTCCCTCACTGCAGGTGACAACTCTCACTCTCTCCACTAAGGACCTAAGGCACAGCAGAGCAACTCTGACAAAAGCTCTACATGTCTGAGTGAAGATAAAAAAGGTCTGCAGAAATTGAGTTTCAGGAGTAGAGAATCATGTTCTGTGGCTTTTCTGAGAAGATGAAGTCACTCTGAAACACCTCCCTGATCCACCAGCATGATCTGGTCAGCTGGGGACACAAGGTGAGAGAGAGAAAAGTGAAAGAGGAAGCTGCAATATTGAAAAGCCCCAGTGGTGCCTGCCCGAGCAGTCCAATGGTACCACCACTTACGTGGTGGTATTCCTGGAATATCAGGACAGTGAGTCAAATTGTCTGACCACCTTACTGATACTACTAGCGAATATATCAAGGCTCTCCTTAATTTTTCCAACGAAAGCCTTCTTCTCTTACAAGGGGACTCTATTTTCTAGGTCACATGATTCCCTTTCTCTCTGATGCTAATAAAACTCTGATGCTGATAAACTAAACCCAGGGGCAATCAGGAACATAGTATTTCTGAACGGGAACACACACATTCAACTGAGGTAGCAGCAACTTTCGTTTTTTTTTTTTTTTTTTCTGGACAAACATGGAAGCAGTTGGGAGAACTGTTAGATTAAGCTAGAATATGTTCATAAAGACACACAGAAAGTGCCGATACCAAAACGTGCTGAATGTGCCTAAGTTACCACTGAAAGATGACAAAACATGCTGTACACACCCCACAATTACTGACAGAATGTTTAAGTTCTGGTATCTTGTATCACTAATTGTGCACTCTCTTAAACATAAATTACTACTACAAATGTATATTTAATGAACTGCTGTTAATTTCTAGCCCTTTAAACTCCAGTCGGCTAATGTGAAATAGAAGCACTTGTTAAGAGAGGATAAGTATATTTGATAAATTGCAGGGATTAACATGATCTTAAATTAGTAAAGAAATTTAGTCTTTTTAATATTTATTTTCTTGCTGCTGCTCAGTTTTTGACAGCAGAAGACATGACAGTTATATAAATATACTTCAAACAGAGGATCTTCTCAGGGTGGGAAAGGCATCTTTTTGTTCTTACTGGTATTTAAGAACTACATTTTCAGTAATTGTCAGACCCATGCTAGCAGCCACAAATTCCCTCTCTCTTCTGGGATAGCACCACCTAGTGACTATTACATAGATTGGAGACTGCTGCTTGGCAAAAACCACCTACGCTGCAAATTCCAGCGCTAGCTGCAAGCAGATGTGCGAATGTGTTGTCACCCGTCTTCAAACAAAACACCAGAGATTCTGGCAGAAGGCTCATTTCAAGTCACGGTTACCTGGAAAGATGCAATATAGCTTCCATGTAAATTATTAACTTTCACATCAGTCAGTAGTCTACAAAAAGCTGGAGAAAATAATCAAGATTATGAACTCTGTGTTTTTTCTGGTTTGCTTTAGGAATAAAGCACATGTTGTATGGAGAGAAGAAGGCTAAGAGGCCAGGATAGAGTATGATGGGGCATTTACACAGCCACTGTTGTTTACAAAACCCTTTGTAGAAAGTTAAAAGAATAGCATTATCTTTCTTCAGCGAGCAGAGATGAAGCAGCATTGCCAGCAATACCTTCTGTTCTCAGCCAAACCTTTCATTTATCTTGCAAGCTGCCAAAACCAAACCTGGCAACAATCTGATTTGAGAACACAGAGGCCCCAACACAGGCTGTGAAGGCCAATTATATTAGACAGCCAGAAAAAATAGCGTAAAATCACAAAGACTTTCCAAAAGATAAAAATGGGGTTTAAGCTATTCTTGTAACATCGTGCACAGGAGCATACACACAATCATTTTTTAACAGGATGTCCTGTACCAACTTCACAGAAATACATGTAACACTGAACTTTCTGTGTGCTCATCATGGAAAGGTAAATGTCCTACAGCAGGAGGCAGAAAGCACACAATTCATGAAAAACAAAAGTGGAAGTACACCTGGTAACATGGTAATTATACATTACTGCAATACTGAAGTTTTCAGGCATCTTGGGCAAAATACCCAAGTTCAGTGCTGCTGCCACTGAAAATATCTCTAAAAAGCCAGAGGAAAATTTCTTTACATGAAAGCATCAGCATTCTGATTTTAAAACAGCAATAAGATCAAACATGTAATATTTACAATCTGGGCTGATAAATGGGACAAAGCACCTAATCTACTTCATTCTCACAATGAGCTCTAAGGTATAAAATGGCTAGTAAAGAGGGATGATGAGGCACATTTGACCAGCTGTGAACTTATTTTTTGCTCTGCTTGAACCATCTAGCATGAGTAACAGAATCTCTTTTACCAGTTTAACAGACTCAAATGTCAGAAGTAGACAAAAAGATTCTTTGTTCCCCACTTGGGCACAAACAAATCCTACCCCATCTTAAATTATATTTGCCTCCATCTCAGCTTGTCAAAGCTGAAAGGAGGAGATTCCTTATTGGTTCCTCACCTCTCAGGAACCTCTAAAAGTGAAATTTAAATGGGTGTAACCCAGAGCCTTCTAATTACAGGATATTTTAACAGGAATCTATCCTACGTAGAATATAAACAGATATTGTGCCACAAATTTTACAGGTACAAATAGGCTCCAATATATGTCTTTTTCCAGATGTTCTTTTTCTACATAGAAATCTCAAGAGAGACTAAATGCACCACCATAGGCTATGACTGGGCTACTGAGGATGCAGAAATCCCAGATAGTGCTGCTGCACAGGCACAGAATTTGCCTCTATATTGCATCTACAGCCTACGTACAACAAGCTTTCACACAACTAAAGCATTATTCTACCTAAAAATACAACATCATTTGCATATGTCATATCAGATCACAAGAATTTTGCAATCTAATACAATCCATCATAATTAAATAACTCCTTAGAATTACATCTTTTTCTTAATTGTTATGAAAAAAATATTTAAATATAAGGAAAGTATTGAGAGATGTGTACATTTGTTGCCTTGTTTCCATGCACACTGCAGATCATTTGTACAGGTTAATGGTACTCTGTCATCTATCCGTGGAGTAATTAAAGTTCATCTTGCTGCTCTATTCAGCTATAGATCAGTGCACTTTTACGAAAGTCAGTGTCATCAAGTTTTAAATCAGCTGAATTAATTAATTCTAGCAGATTAGTATATGTTTTTTATAATTTGTAAGAAACTATCTATTGCAACTATGCCTCTAAATAGATGGATATTACCTTCAAAACAACTTGATCTACATTACAACACTTATGAATTGTAAGACATGGCTCAATCTATCAACTGAGACTTGACCTTAGTAACAGACTAAGAACCAAGAAACTCCTATATTCTCACACTGCTCTGAGAATGAGTTCTTGCCCTTTCTCTGGAGTGAGGGATGACTGTTTCTGTGTTTTTTAGAAGAATTCATGTTCACATGTTTAAAAAATAATAAAATATGATAATACAATAACATTTTAGCTACCTAGGAAACTTTAAACAACAGGGCTGAAAAAGAATTAAAAAAAACCTGTCTAGAAACAATCACAATTTTGGAGGAGTAGGTAGCTGAAGATATTGCAATGTTAGCAAAGCTGTGCAGAAAATACCTGTCTTTGTTAATGGGCTAGAGAACAGCTGCTGAAGAAGTTTGTTCTCTGAAGTTCGCAACACAACCACTATGTCAGCAGGAAGTGTGTCTCTGTTCTTCTCAAGGAACGCACTGGCATCATATAATACCTAGCACGGGAAAGAGAATCAGAAAAGTTGTCAAAAAAACGACTATGTTCTTTAAAACATGAACAGAGAGGAAGACCAAGCAGACCAGTTAATTTGGCTCTGGCATACCAATGAATTATCTGCAAAGTGTACAGCTACAGCAGTGTCTTCAGGACGTGAAATACCTATAAATGGCACCTATATTCACTGCATGTCACTGCACATCAGATTGGGTTAAGTGGCTTAAATCATGTTGCATTATGCTTTGTCACACATAACTGTGGTATGTATGATGCAATATAACAGAAATACTTCATTAAACCTAAAACTGACAATTAATGTGTGAAATAAACTATCAATGTTTCTCTCTGGCCCAATTGCACTAGAGTCCATTAGTTTACACAGTAACTGAATGTCCTCCTGCAATACAGAACTGGCCAGCAGTGTTTTTATGACTTGGCCATTTGGTTACAAAGAATTTCCTGAACCTGCATGAAATTTTAGTTATTCTTAATAAGCCAGAAGGCTGAACAAAGTTTACTAGAATATATCTTAAAATTCTGGAGTTTTATGAGCCAGAGATGGGACTTCCTTGATAACTGCATAAAACATGCTATTTCAGTTTTGTTTTTAAACAAAGACTTGGAATTGTAATCACAAGCAAAGCTCATGTTATATGAAACAACTGGCCCATTACTCCCCATATAAAATAATAGGTGAACTGCCAAGAACAAAAGAAGTTAGAAGCTACAGAGTACAAGAAAACATCTCTGCTCACTAGCTCCAGAGCTTCCAATGATCTCTAGAGGATTTTAAGTTCTATTGCAGACACTGGTTTACATTGCATTTTGCGTGTATACTTCTATACACTCACACACAGAACTACTGGCATTCACGTGATGTTAACAATCATGTAGCCTGTTCCGGCTCCAGAGAATTGGTCCTTTAAAATGACAGTAGTAATGATGTTTCTGGTGTCAGATTTCTTATAGAATAAAAGGTGGTTATTGTCTACACGACTTGTGAAAGAACTCTAAGGATAGGCTCCAAAATGGACTATTTACGAAATGACAAGTTAATTGTAGAATCTAAATTTCTGTAAACTTTATCATTTTGTCTCTTAAATCTGGGAAAAAAAAAAAAAAATCCTAAACCAGAAATTTTGGACAAAACAAGTAATTCTCATACCAGTTATTTGCACTGAATAAAAATCATGTGGCCTTACCTTTCCAGCATAGTGCTGAATACCAAATGACAATTCTACTCCTTTTGGTCTCCAAAAGTATTTGCACCGTAAATTGCCTTCAAATTTATCTAGATATTGGGAAGAGAGTGATATAAGAAACTTAGAGTCTCTAAGTAAAATCTTCATCCAAACAAGGGACAATTTGCTGCTCAAGAAGCCAGAACCACTATAAATGCATATATTACCAGATTGCTCAGAAATAGCCGTGTGCCAGCTTCTCTGTGCTTTCTTTCAAACTGCCATTTCTGAATGGAACAGCTCATCTTAAACTAGTCTGTCTAGTAAGACAATCTTTCAAATCCCACTGCTTGTGGATAGTTCCATGCATGGAAAACTATCAAATAGAGAGGCCAATGAGAAGGCATAACCCCTGGTCATATTTCGCAATGAATTTGATCAAATAGGGTCTGGGGTGGGTTTATTTCAACTACATTCATTCAAAATTGCACACATATCTTGCTTGCTTAAATGCCTATTGCTGTTATTTTCTCTCTCTTCCTTTCCCCATTCATTTGGCTTTGAGCACCATGTTTTAAGTATATGTTAATGCCTTCCTGCTGGGACCATCTCTCATTTACCTTTGGACTTCTACAGAACAAAAGGTTTTTAACTAAAACCTCTTTTAAAGAGGCCTTCTGGTTCCTACCACTACCTCTAAATTGCTGACAGGAAAAAAAAAACACTTTCTAAGAAAAATGTCTTTTACACCCTGTGCCATTTTGTATGCTTTTTAACAATTTGAAATTAAATAAAGTTAGTAAAACTTGTTGCTATATTTCTTTATCTGAACTACCAACTAGAGATCTGAGGCCAAAATCAATTGATAAAATTCTCTTCTTGTGTAGGTCAGAGAATATTAACAAAATGATTTTCTAATGTTGGAATCCATTCATATTTTTGTTGGTATTTTCTTTCTATTAACATTTAACGAAGCTTGTACTTAGAGCCAGAAGAACTAAATTTGTAATCTGAGGAGGTGAGAGGAGGGTGGCAGAATTATTATCTGGCACATCTGGAGAGGGCAAAATATCCCACTTTTCTGTCTCCTTGAGGGACCCTGCTGTGTTGTGTATAGATCAGCAGTATGATTGATTGGCACTGGACCAAGGCAAATGCCTCTGTGAAAGTGTAAGTTCAATATTCAGTATTAACTGATTTATAGGACCAACAGGGAAGCACACAGCTTTAGTACACAAAAAAGGACTGGAAGGAAACCACAGCATTCATTTTATCTGTGACTTAAATTCAAGTTTCAACTTAGCCTAGCAGAAGTGAAAAATCTTGTACGTATATCATGCAGTTTAACAGGCAGCTGTTATTTTTCTCTAACAGTTTGAGTTTCTGCTGCACATTCCATTGAAGGAACTGCAACTCTGTTTCACATAGCAGGGAAAAATGTATCTTTAGTAAATAAAAAGCAAGGCAACCGTTTTAAACAGGGCATTCACCTAATGTTTAAAGTTTGCACCAAGATTTGTCAAAATGTATGTAAAATATGCATGAAGGAAGGGAAATATTCAGCCAGATGGCACACCAGAAATAACACACACTTTCTATTTATGATGAGATAATCTGGAATTTTCTAATTGGATAAACATGGGCCTAGAAGCCTGGAAGATCTAAATTTTGCTCTCAACACTAATGCTGCTCACAGGGTGGTCCTAAACAGAAGTTTCTACTATCATCAGCCTTTCCTTCAGAAAACGGAGATAAACGCTGCTTGGTGCTGGTCTCATACAGGGACAAGACACAGGTTATTTCTTTGTAACAATGGAAAGACAACAACCCCTTGAAACCTGATATATAAGATAACTTTTTCAGTATGAAAAGAACAGAAAACACACAAGCAGATGAAGATAATGAAGCACAATGACAAATATGTGCCAAATGAAATGGCACAGTCTTAGCAGGACAATGAAGCTAGTTGTCCATTCTGCCCTATCGAAATACATTTGTTATTTCCCAGAATTTTTGTTTGCACATACCAACTAAAGTTAGGTCTGTTGCCTGAGGAAATCGACTTTCTTCATCTAGTAGAGACAGGAGACCCATGGGTTTCTGGAGGAACATATCTAGAAGCGGACGGTTGTCCTCATACTCTATTGTAGTAGCATCAATTCCCTCACTCTGATATTCCATCTATAAAGTCACCAGCACACTTTCAATACTGAACCAGTAAAAGCAACATCATCATTAGATCATTTATGATACACAGCAATACTCTATATACCCCAACAACATTATTTACAGAACTCCAACTGAAAGATGTTGCTATCTTGCATTTAAATGACATACCCATTTTATAGATTATGATGTACAGATTATGATCTTTCAGGACAGCTGATTCAACTAGACCTCATCAGAGTTGAATTTACCTGCTCAAGTGCAAAGATATGTTGATTGAAATAAAATTGAATCTGCTCATTAGCGATATTTATGCACAGCTGTTCAAATGAATTTCTTGCGAAGTTCTCAAATCCAAATATGTCTAGTATCCCAATATTCATCCCATTTTCAGTATTGCTGCATGTGAAAATACAAATAAAGGTCATCATGGGCAGCACCAAGTTCAATAAAAATAAATACGATAACCAAGATTGCATAACTGATTCAACTTGTCTGATGCAAAAAGAGAGAAGAAAAAGTTTGTTTGAGCTTAAGACAACTTGCATAATTTTTCAGCATCATTAAGACTTTTGTTTTTCACTTGCTTCTTGCAGATCTCCATGAATAAGGCAGGAGAATCACAGGTACATAGTAACAGAGAGCAGCTATATTAAAACAAGTGGTTTCAACAGGCAGATCCCAAGAAAAGGTATTGTCTGCTCCTCCAGGTGGACAAAATGTGTCAAGCTTTAATAGCATATTTTTGCTATACTCAGACAGTAGGGTAACTACCAAGTCTGCTGCTGCTAGAAGGTGAACTGTTAAAAGCCCATGTGGTAGCTCAAGTAGACTCATAGCAGTCACCACTAGAACTGCAAGTATGGATGAGGACACGTCTATATGATACAGTGAAGTGCCAAGTACAGATCTTGGGTAGAGGATTTTCACATCACCTAAGGGGTTCTCTTGTTTCTAAAAATCTCTACAGCTGCTTGGAAAGACCATAGCAGCCAGATCAGTACCTGGCAATGAAATCATAAGGATGCACAATGCGAATGTTTCTGTAATTATGAAAAATTTATAAAAATCACGTCTCAAGTAGCAGCACAATAATAATCTGAGATCTCTGTTTATTACCAGCTTACAAAAGCAGAAGGATTGTAAGGACTGTGAATATATACTGAAGTTCTGCAGTATATTCCAAATAATTACCAGCCTTTGGTACGGTTTTAATGTTCACTACATCGAAAACATGTCTCTAAAGAATTGTGCAGCACCCAACCTCCCAATTTCTATTGATTTCAGTGCTAAATTCTCCTCAGCTCTTTGAAACTGTTGGGGTTAAAGTCCTGGTAACAGAATTCAGTATCACAGCATGAAAGCCATTTCGAAGCCTTAGTCAAAATAAACACAGCACCCTTTCTGCTTTTGCAGATCTGATTTTTCAAGAATATACAAATCTCAAAAACCAAAAACATACAAATGGATGAACCCATATACACACTAAGTACACAATTCAGTGATGTGCAACTTGCCATATATTTTTATCTGGCTGAAGCAGCGTATTAATACGATTTACGATCCAGCTGAAGAGGCGGCCATAAAGTGCTTTTGACATGGCATCCCGCACGTCAGCTGCTTTGTCCACGGTGTTTGTTCGGATAATAGTCTCCCCTCGTGTTACAACACAGTGGGAGGTTAGGGCCTCTTGAAGTTCTTCCGACCCAATACTTAGTAGTGCAGCAGCTAAAAGATAGTGGGGAAAAAGAGGACTGTGATTATGCAGTGGAAATCACTAGCATTGTCCAGCTATTACCATGAGTTAGACTTTTTCACAAATACAGTCAAATTGCATTTACAGAACTGACAGAGTTTAGATTGGATATGAGGAAGAAATTCTTTACTGTAAGGGTGGCAAGGCACTGGAATTGGTTGCCCAGGGAAGCTTTGAATGCTCCATCACTGGTGGTGCTCATGGCCAGGTTGGACAGAGCCTTGGGAGGTGTCCCTGCCCATGGCAGGGGGGTTGGATCCAGATGATCTTAAAGTCCTTTCCAACCCGAACTATTCTATGATTCTATGTATTTACCATTATCTAAAGCTTCTGGGTTGGGAACTTCACTTTTATCTGTTTGGTGTTGTGAAGAAATAGCAGCAAACTCAATATTTCCGGTATTTAAGATTCCAGTCAGAATTCTGTACACTGAGTAAACTTCCTGTAAAGGATGACAAGAAGCACTTTTAAGGAATCCAATTAGATACACAGAACATATTTAGGCTATTAAAGAAAAATGTGGGCACTGGAATAGCTATTAAAGCTTTTATCCTGCTCTGAGACCAAGTTCTGTAAGCTGCTATTGACACAGAAAACTGTGCGACAGAGGACTGTGAGTGGACCTGCCTGAGTACCAAGACCTCAGGCTGGTCTTGGCTTCCAAGTGTGTGATTATGCTTCCCCAGTTCACTTCTGTCACAAGATTCTGTGGCGCAGATGCATATTCACAAAACCAAATGGAAGTCTCTGCAGAGGGAGCACTGGAGGTGGTTTTCATTAAGGAGGTCGATAATGGTTTAGCAACTGAATCTCTTACCTCATCAGTGAATCCTATAATTCTAAAGCAATGCTGAATTGCTTCAAATTGTCTTCCATAGGAATCCTTAGTAACAATATCATGCATTACTTTTCCAGTTTCATTATCTATATATCTAAACAGAGAGGGAGAAAGAAAGCACCATACTAGTAGATATGCTGGTACAACCTCCACTGGCTTCAAAGCAAGTCCCTCAGTAACTGGAAAGAACATATATTTCAGTATCTTCCAATCATATACTTTAGTGCTAATTTATAAGAAGGTTTTGTTTCTGTTGCACTAACTTTTGCTTATTCTTTCTTAGTATCTATTCTAGTGTTACCAACGTTTCACATGCATCCCCTCACTCATGCAGATCAGGTGCACCCCAAGTACAAATACCAATTAGATCTCCAAAGCATATTCTTAGTGAAGCATTAGAGTAAGAAATCATAAGGCAATTGCTCTGATATGAAAGTATAACAGAATATCTACAGGATAATAAGTTTGATTCTTTCTCCTCCTCTTTAGATAGTTCAAGTTCTCAAACACATACAAATAATGCAATGCCTTATTGTCCATCCTCTTCACTTGGGAGGATTAAAAAAGATCCTTATGGGATGGAGAAGGATTAAGAGAGATTTTAAGGCATCATACTGAAAACAAGAGCTGATCAATAGCTAATTACAACAAGCAGTTAAAACAAGTGAGTGACAGTTACCTAGGAGGCTTTTTATCAGGAAGTCTATATTCAGAAAGCTTCTTCTGACGATAAAGGCCAGCATAAATATAATAAAAGATATGGAAATTTTTCTCTCCCCTATTAAAAAAAAAAATAAATCCTTTTAAAGCACATGTGTTTATTCTTGTGGCATCTTGTACAAGGTAAAAGTAGATGTTTTCATCATGAGCTCACTGAAATACGTAGCAAATCTCCCACTTGCTTTAATGTTGTAGGATTAGCAGCTGTGAAACACAGAAAACCCAACCAACTACAACATTTGTCCAAAGAACGGAGCCACTCTAGATTCCACTCCGAAAGAAACTGATGATTCTTGTCATCATAGCACTGTAAAAAGGCTTGCTGCTTTAGCAGAAGGCACAGTAGTATTTAAAATACAGATTTTTGAGAATTAAAAAGAATAAAAACCTTACATAAATGTGAAAGGACAGACAATATACCTACACAGCCTGTTTTATGACCCGTGATTTTTCAAGTAGATACTCAGAAATCTTTGCCCCCATTACAGCTCCCGTGGGGGTAAACATCATTTCCAGATACTTTCCAAAGCGACTTGAGTTGTCATTGATGGCAGTGCAGGCGTTTCCAAATGCTTCAACCAGAGGATTTACCTGAAGAATTTTCTCACGCAAAGCACGGTTATTGGCCTTGACAGAACAGATACAGATCAGAAGGATCACGAAAAGAATATACTGTTTAACCATAATCCAATTTGTGCTTCAGAACCATAGCATCCCTTTCTCATACTTATATGGACTTAGATACTATATTAACCTTTGTACTATAAAACAACATGAAGAACAAATTGATGAAGTCTCCCATAGGCAGGAAAACCCAGATTCTTCTTTCTCTGCAGCTACTCTGCCCCGGAGGTGTCATACAATTAGTCAGAGCACCAAAACCATTAAAAACTGAACACGCCTACTTCAGGTTAACTTTACACACTTGATTTTCCTGTCATTTTGTAACAATAGCATTACTCATAACATTTAAATGTTATGCCATAGTAAGATCTGTCACTTTTTACCGTATAAATGAACATGGTATATTTGATAAACACTGTAAACAACTACAAGCACTGAACACTCAGGATCCTTCTCTTTAAAAATATTGAATGGTTTGGTGTGGATCACTCTCCAGTATCTTAATTCAATACTCTCACATGCATGACCACTCTGTTCCTAATTCAAGTGAGACAACTCACGTGAACACCTTTAAGTATTAAAGAATAAATAAAGTGGAAACTGGAGATAGGACTGGAAGGATTTGCTCATAGTTTTACATGATTGGCTAAGAAATACCTTTCCCAAGAAGGTCAAATGTTGGACGATCAGATGGGCACTTTCTGTCTTTCCAGCACCACTTTCCCCACTGATGACAATGCACTGAACATATAAAACCAAAGTTAAGTGCACAGCTCACCACATGATCAATTTCAGCTATTTTGGCTCCTATCATCTGTTATTTAATGCTTAGCACCAAGACTACAAAATACTTTCAGGGTCAACTCCCTCAACTTCCTTCTGAAAGGAAAGATCAGCAAAGGCTCACTGTAATTATTTATTCCCTAGATTACTAAAATGCATCTCCCAGTGCCTGACAGCAATGTGCATCTGTGTGAAGCAGTGACTGAAAATGACAGACATATAAACGAGTGACCACATCTATAGACTAACACACACTATGAGCATATGTGGCTTGTTTCAAATGCATAAAACTCAGCAAATTGCCACAGCTCAGCTGATGTGGCATAATTCAGCGGTACATCTGAACTCCCTGTACTGATTTCATATGAATTAACAGGAAACACAGGGTACAGCTGTATTGAATACACTGACCCAAAGTCTGCTCCTGGCTTTAGAAATAATCTTAAATAATTGCTGCTGTGTAGAGGGATTTTCTGTAGGTGACACTGACATCCAAGCTAGAACAGTAAACTAGCATCTAAACATTCCAGAAGAATATGCATCTGCTCATTAGATGATGTTGGGAGAACATATCCATCCATCCATCTTCTTCCTGAGTCAGCAGTCTTAACACATGGTATTTTATAGGCTCTTGCAAATGGCTTCCAGACTCGGAGATTAGCTAGAGTGGCCTAAACCACTTGGTATCCTCCTCTCTGCTGTTACACTTCATGGGCACCCTGAAGGACAGCTGACACCTGAACGCCAAAGTGTGAACACTTCAGATCATAGGAAGTAAGAAATTCTAACAGCATTTATTATTTTCTCAGTTTTTCATGTGATCTACAGGTCACCAGTAGTAATTAAAATGTTAACACTAAGCAGCTGCATATATTCGTGTGTTTTTATGAAAACACCTGAAACTTATTTGCACCATACTATGGACATGAAAGATTCCAGGCTGGGAGAAGATACAAGGTCCTTGGTGCAATAACGCTTCACACAGAGCTAAGCTTTGTGAAAAGGTCTGAAAGATGTAGCAGTTCTCTGGTGGTGTCTTGTGGTGTCTGACAGCAGGTGCAAGGATTGACTCTAAACAATGTGTGCAATATGACATTTGCAGCTCATGTATTTTCTTCTTGACAGGTATTTCTATTGTTCTCAGAAACAGATAACCCAATGATGGATTTACGGGGTTAGGATACCTAAATTAATTGTCTTTGTGTAACTAGAGAAGTCATGTACAACAGTTTATACAGTTAATGCCTTTGACTCCTTAAGTTGCAAAACTCCTGTAGAATTGGCCAGAACTTGCTTTTAGCTTCAGTAGCAATGTTAGACCTGGAGTCAATTTTCAGGCTTCACAGGAAAATACAAGCAAAAGCTCAATGGATAAAACAAACAGAATCAATTTTTTTTTTTTTTTTGATCTGGCTACAGTGTTTATCTGGAGCGCCTTTACTTGAAGAACCATAACATTTGCCATGCAATGGAGACAAACATGTTCCTGTTACCCTCTGCAAACAGAAAACAGGAAACTGATTTAGATCTAAATGCAATTTACTTCTTAAACAGGTATGAAATATATTATATCAAAGATGTGCAAACTCAGCCTGACAGGCTGATGTCAAAACTATCCTTTTTCCTGGACAACAAGTTCTCACATAAGCTACTCTACAAGAGTACTTGTTTTCTCTAATGTCCCCATCAAAGAAAACATAAGTCATTAACGAACTACTAGACACCTCTCAGGTCAGCTTATTTGTTCATGCTCAGCAGACCTCCTTTTTTCTTCATCTTCAATGTCCCTTTTATTTAGCTTCTTTGCTTGGTATTTTCTGACTGTAGGATTTTTACTATTTTATTCTGCTTCTGTAATTTTGAAAAAGCATTTTCCATGAATTGTTATGTGATACGCAAGGCAAAATCAGGAGGATTTTATACATAAAAATAATTATTAGGTCTTAACATTCATGTATGTACAGTGCATCAAAATAGAGCATAAAGTTGTGATCTTAATAATGTAATAAAATGAAATCTAGCTTCTACAGCATGGTATTTCATTCTCATTAAAATCATTGCTATGAAATTTGATTTGATATTAGGCCTATCGTTATTATATTTCACTAAAAAAAATAGTTCATAGTTCCTATTTTTGTGACTTGTACTTATAGGAATTGATTTTCCATTGCTTGATAGTATCTTTCTTTATGTAACGGAAAAGTGGTTCTAACTCAATCTGTTATTGCATTGAGACCCTTCTATTTTACATTGGTGTAAATTATTTCAATACCTAGTGCAAGTCAGGCTATAATTAGAGTGTGCAACAATACTTTGCAGCTGGTATCAACTGCCAGGACTCCATGGGTGTCAGGAAACTATACTAGGCAGGCAATCCTATCATCTTATTTGATAATCTTTTTGTCTCTTCTGTGGCATTGCGTACTCTTCAGAATTCCTAAACATGTCTGTATTTCTGTTCCTGTTTTCCCGATGTAGGAATAAAAGGCGTAAAGAAAAAAATTCCCAAAGTACAACATACCAGAAAATTAGTCAAAGCCATGTAGCATAGTGGCAGTATGATTAACATGAAGTCTAAACCCAAATGAACAGGTTCTTACCTGATCTTTGCTGAATGTAACCATACTTTGGTAGGCAGCATCCGCAGAGGCAAATATGTGGGGGGGATTTGATGAACGCTTCACACCATGGTAAAGCTTGGAGAACTAAATTTAAAAAAGAAGACACAATCTTCAAAAAATGTGACTCAGCTATGTAATGAAGAACTGAAAAGAGGCCTGCTCAACAGAAGGTAGTTGCCTTTTTTATCACAGAATTTCCACTGAATCACCTGGATAGAGTGGTAATTCTTGGCACTGCCTAGCTTCCAGAATGCAAATTACAACACCCAAAATGCACTCCAACATTTCCCCCATTACGCAGCAAAGAGCACTGTATCACAAGGAACAGAATTTCAAACACAAGCAATCAACCAAGGAAATACCCAACCTACATAAAAGAAACCTCAAAGACAACTGAATCTGAAACCTGCCCCCTCTACCTGCAACCTTGATTTAGGCATCCATGGAGACTAAGATTTATGACTTCACCTCTCTTTGTATTTGTAGGGAATTAAACTGCCTCTCTCTTTACAGCATTTGTTTCATTTGTTTATTTTAAGCAGCGGTTGATGGCACAGGACATGTAATAACCCAATAGTCAGAGCAATTCTTCAGGAAGCAACAGCCTCAGCATGAAGAAGATCATATACCCATCTTCTGCTTCCCAGAAGAAAGCCCAGATGAGAGGCACAGCGGGGGCTGGGGTAATCTTTATCCCTCCTGTGGAATATGTGCCATCCAGCAGAAAGGCATGGAATCAAATGAGACCAAATCAGGCTTGAGGGATGGAGGGAGTGGGAGAGGGAGGGGATAAAAAAAATTGTAGCCACATTTTTCTGAAAGAAGAAGAAAAGGCTGGCTTTTCATCAGTGCTCCTACCTTTCAACATCTCTTAAACATTTTAAGTATTTTAGCCAGTGGTGTTAATACAAAATGTAAAGTGAACACTGTCCACAGCTTGGAATCTCTCTTACCTGGGGAGAATAAATGCTGAGATTCTGGAAGGGGTTTAAGGCTATTAAAATGTCTCCAACATAAGTATAAATTTGTAAGTCAGCATAGCGTTTCTGCAGCTGATGGATAATTGTATCCTGAGAAGATGAGAAAAAGTTTCATAGTTAAACAGTATTTCCTCAGTTAGGAAGATTTTTGTAAATATACTGAGAGTAGTAATTACAAAATACTTCTTATTAAGTGTTACTAATTATTTTTCAAATGCCAACACCATAAAAACAGAGAAATATTTTCAAAATTTGTGCTAATGCCATAAACCTAAGTTAAATGGCAACTCCTATTTCCAGAATAGTACACATTTTGTTACACCAGCCTGAGAAGGAAACCTTCTGAAGAGAAAATGCCATGCACATTATCATTGTCTAGTATATTTCCATTAAATTTTTTATTTGGCCATGAAACTAGGATAATAATTTTTTAAGGATTAAATTTTAAGTGGTAATAAGAGACTGTTTTAAACAGGACACTAGCACAATTTAGTACCATGTCTTTTTCTTACTGTGTGCAATTAAAGGATCATCAAAACAAAAATTTACAGATACTCTGCATGTAGGTGATACGGTGAAATATGCTACTGATATCGTTTTATTACTTTTTATCCAGAAGCTGTAGATATCATATTACTCTATAATTTCCAATAAATATAATAACCCATAAATTTGTCAATTTTAGGAAAAATCACCTAAATCTAGATCTTCAGAACTATACTTCAAATTTTAGGAAACTTACAAAATAATTTAAATTAGCATCACTCATAGTTAAATTCTTCCACTTAATACCTATCACTGCTATTGCTTTTATGTCACTATATTGAATACTAATGAAGTGATGATAGTAGAGCAGTCACATGACAATCCTTTCCCATGGTGAGACAAGAAGGAATTCTTCTCCTTCTGTTAAAAGAAGCCTAAAAAAATAGGCATATTGTGAGACACAGTTGTCAAAAACTGCTACTCAGCCAGTACAGTACCTCATCTAGAACTTCTAGATTTACCAGATCATCATCTAGAGAGTACTTGTCAGCTCCATCCACATGGTAAGGTCTTCTAGTGTGTATTCTTTCGTGCCTGGAAGTGTGTTAGTAGAGTGCCAGTGTTACAATACTGTATCAAAGACAGCAAACAGTAAGAGGCAGTGGGAAGTGATGGGTGGATGATTTTCATCATGCAGAAAACACAGACATGCTCTCTGAAATACATATTTCTGCCTGCAATATCCTTTTATAAAAGCAATAGGTCATCTTGCTGTCCAGTGTAATACCTGTTTTCTCTTTCACAATATATAACCCTATTTATCAGAGCTCAGAGATGAAGATTTACCTGTAGACTTAGTACTCCCCACTAACAAAGTATCAAAAATTTCTTTTCCCTTCCCTCCTCACTCTAAAGTTAATAAACTACCATTTAATTACCAATTAATAAACTACCACTCTGTTTAATTAAATCTTCCCCCCATGCACCTAGCCTATAGTATTGTTATCTAATGGATATAAGAAGCAATAAGTAGTATAAAATCCTTCTGTTACCTCTGTGTATGACAAAGTGCCTCCTCAGATGACCCTAGATCTGGCCCAAAACATTTTTGAGCCACAGCTTCCATGAGACTCTAAATTGTATGGATGTTCAGTCAGCTTGTCCTCAGAGATTAAAGTCACACAATAAGCAGCAGAGACAAACTGTCGCATAACCCCTTTATAATCAGATTATGCTGAAGGAATCTTTGAAAATGCTGTGTATATGTTTTTAAACAACACATCTTGTTGAAACAGGGACATATCGAGAGGTTGTAAATATGTCTTCTGCAGAGGGGGTGAAATATGAACACTGTAAGCACAACTAGGCTTTTCTTTACAACAAACATAATCAAAGCATAGTAGGAGGACACCCACCGAGATACAGTCTGCATCCTGCTGAGTAACATTTAGCATTGATCCTCAATGACAGTCCTTGACAGATTGTTTCTGCATTGGTTGCCATGTAGAATGTAGGAATCACATGATCACACATCCCAAAACAACGCTAAATATTACATATAACAGAATGGTACTGTGACTTGGCAGGAAACACTTTTTATGTACAAAGTTGAAGGCTAATAGGAAGATATAGCAGGTCTTCTTTTCTTTAATCACATCTTCATATACTCATAGAATCCTGTCTCAAGAATGAGCATAAAGGCTTTTGCTTTTTCCCCTTTATGAACACTTCTACATTAGAAGCTAGTGAACTTCTTTCATTTAATAGGGAGAACTTTTTCATATCAAAGATCTATTAGATAATCAGAAGAAGTATTGCCTGAAAAGTCTAAAACAGAGGAAGCAGAGTGTTAGCTATGAGTACAGCTTCACTGATAATTGTGAATCACATTTAGAGATTCTAATTTTTTTTATGTCTATTTTTACTCGTTTTCCTTATTTACTTTCAGCTACTCAGTGAGTTCTGGAGAAGTATTCTGTAATGGTCTGTTTAAACTGTAACTAAATGAAAACATGCAAACTGTTTTTCAGCTAGGAAATAGCAGGAACATAGTAGGTTTTGCTGATGGTCCCACTTGACACTTTACATCCTTTATGTCCAGAAATGCTAGTTTGCTTGATCTTGTACATAAGAAATGTAAGGAGAACACAAATAAGAAGCTATGAAAGAAAAACTGTTAAAGTGGATATTATTTCCAGTGGGCAGCATGATGATCATGCAAATTTGTTCAAAATTCCATTAAATTAATTCTTTTGTTAGGTGGTGGGTTGTGGGATGTGCTGCCTTTTTTTTTTTTTAAAGCAGTCACTACATTCAAGAACACTACACTTTGCTGACAAGCCAGACCCTCAGCGGAGTAAGAATGCATGTAAGTGGTCCAAGACACTGTTCTGGGTTCTTTTTAATTGCTTTTTTTGTGTGTTTCAAACCAGAATTCAACCTCTTACTTCACTGCAGAGAAAAAAGCTGTTGTTAATAATGTAAATGATTTAGAGATAGGAGCACCCCTCAGACTCCAAATTAGAGCAAATATTTTAACAATTGCTTTACTTCATGGATATGTGACTACCAAAGAGATGGCCAGACATCGTAACTAACATAACTCATCTGTGAAGCTTTTTCTTCCTGAAACAAACTATCACAGACACAATATTAAATCGCAACAAGTTACATGTACTGATGTATCTACCAGAGGTGCAGGGAGGAGGGGGAAGAGGGCACATTCGAACCTAAGCATCTCTAATTGCAGAATGGCTTTGTAAACTAATCTGTTATCTGATTGTGTATTAAACTCCCACTGTTTGTTCTCCTTAAGCAATAAACAAACTTTTTTTTATTATTCTTGGAAAAGGGTTTTTGGTTTTTTTTGAGACTTTGTAAATAACTAAGGAAACTGGTACTACTCAAATACAAGTAAAATATATACACCTTTTTGCATATATTTTCTTGTGCTTAACTCATTTTCCTAAGTACATGATTAGGAAGAGGATATTAGGAGCATAACATCACATTAGCTTCAAATCTCCTGCTGGCCTCATCAGTTTTCTACTGACCCTGTGTCCTGAAGATACATTGACAGAGTGGGAAGGAAGAATACAGAGAGTAACCTTTAATTATTTCCAAAATTTTACATAAGAAATGCAATCTGCTTTTAAAATATTAAAAAAAAAAAAAAATCTTAAAAAACCTAAGGAAGGAAATACTTTTAATTGGGGAAATAATTGTTAGCATATGCTTTGCATAAAAAGTACAATTATCAGCCATTTTTTCAATTACCTTTCATTTCTGATGACATACAAGGTGCACAAGAAACGAAAATCAAAGGTGTTAATTTGCCTTAAGGTTCCAGCAATGCTCTGAATCATCCCCTGGAGGATTTAACCTTTTCACTGCCAAAAAAAGTGGCAGAAAGGGCAACTCAAAGTACATATCCTTATCAAATCTGAGGAGCAGCATTAGATTTATTCCAGAACTCTAGTGACAAACACTGTCTGTTAAATAAGGCTCTATCCTCTCAAGCACCTTCCCTTTGCCTTTTTATCAGGCAGGCAGGAATAGCTGGAAGGGACAGATTTTGCTTGGATTTTGGAGGAAGAGCAAATGGCAAGAAGCTTTTCTCCCTCAGATGAACTATTTCACTTAGGAAGGTGGGAAGCAATCACTTTTTCTACTTGGAGAAGAGGTAAGTTTGAAAGAAAATCTCCTCTTTTTGTACTAGATACCAGCCATAGTAATAGAAGTACATTATAAATAGCTATACACTCATAAGACTCTGCTACCAAGCTGATGATGGGGAAGAAAAAGCTACATTGACCACATAGAATTCTAGACCAAAAAGTCATCTTGTGGGCAGGTCCAACTTAAGACAGAAAGCAGCACAGACCAAGAACACCTATGTTCATTGGGAAGCTTCCTCTCTGATCTCTCTCCTCTTCACTCATAACATTGTTTAATGAATGCCATTACTTTGGCCTCTTGCTGCAGTTAAACATTTACATTTACTGATTTCTTTTTCCCCATGATTCACATAGGGAAAACTGTTTCTGTACTTGTTCATTACATTAATGCCAATTTTTAAATGAATTGCACACAAACTGAGATTTACAAGAAAAATACTTTACACAATGAGAAAGAAAAGTGGAGACTGTGCTACTGCTGCACAGAAAAACACAGCCTATTTCCCACATATTGCAAAGACTGAATTTTACTCCTGCACATCAAGTTTCAGCCTGGTAATTTGCTGAGGCAAGGTCATAACAGAAATACCAACACAGACTAATTACAATATAAATGCTGCAGCTATAACAAAAATCTGTGCAATCCCCTGTAAAAACACATACACTATAATTAGAGCAAGGACCACTTTGGGGGGGCCACAGTAGCTTTGAAATAAAAGAAAAAAAGTTTTTAACTCATTTGCCTAATATTCATATAGAAGAAGGCTAGAAGAATTGCATTAAATTACATTGTGTATAGCATCAGAGAACTATTTCTGGTTCTGTTTTGGTTATTATCCCTGAGTCCAAAGGAAATTACTGGCTGGATGCAATCAAGTTCCTTGCAGTTAATTGCTTTCAAAACTTAATGTGAGCTGGCAGAGAAGCTAGATATCTGGTTGTAAGAATTACTTCCTTGGATGGACTGCTGCTGTAATCCAGCTGGCAAATAAGGGGAAAACTGCCAAGCCACCACAGTCTCATCCTAATACCTGACGAGGTAGCCTGAACATATCTGTATTTCTCAGATGATTACAAGCTTAGATTTCTTTTTTCTGCTTGCCACCCCCTCCCAAGTTTGATTCTTCGTGATGTTCAGATTCATGTTTTATCCTTCAAAATGCATTATTTTGTAACTCTCTGTTCCACATTGCACAAACTTCTAAATGGTGACCAGCAGTAGCGCACTGACCCAGCATGCCCCAAACCAATGAACTCTGAACTCTTTACTGTCTAGAGCCAACTTGTTTAAAACCTTACCCATGCAAACACTGAAGTTTTTTCATTCTTTTAGACATTGAAACTGGAGGTTGGTAGAATACCTTTTCTGGTTGATTGCTATGAAGAAGCCTATCTACAGAACATAAGGCTACCCTGGCCTGCAGGAAAACATCCAACAGAAGAATGAGCCATGTCTGTAAGCAGAAGATTGCTAAAAAAAAAAAAAACACAAACAAGCAAACAAACAAAACCCACACCAAAAAACCACCAAAACAAGCAAACAAACAAAACCCAAACAAAACCTGGGCAAAAACATGCGACAGCATCCTCTCTGATTTTAAGAAATGATTCCTGCCTAGGGACAGCTGTATACTGGTGGGAATAAGAGTGCTCCAGCTCCCAAGAGGAACTACAAATCAGTAGCCATATGTTAAAAAGTAATGATGTATTTGACTTGAGAATAGATGGAAAAGAAAAATTCAGCATTGCTGGAACAAACTTATATGAAACAACGTTCTGATGCACTAACGTCTGCTTTTTAAGGATTAAAGAACTTTTACAGAAATAGAACTAGTGGACTATTTATCATCAAACATGTTTCTTACAATTAAACTTCATATAACTGCTCTATGGCAAAGCTGTTAAAAGTATATTAATATAATTTTTTTTTATGCCCTAGTATTGTTAGAAACTAGACAAAACATATACATAGTTAACTGATAGCTTACAAAAGGGATATGGAAAAGGAATACACGTAATACCCAGAGCTCATCCTTATGTAGCTGTGAAATTGGGCTTTCTCACAAAGCTTTTCCCCAGAACAGTATAAGGAACAGGCAATTCAGGAGTGGGGTGCTTATGCTGAAATTTCAACTTCACTCAAGATTATGGCAAAACTCAGACTTCAGCCTATAAGTTGCCAATGGAAGAATACAGAATTTTCTTCCTCATAAGTGTGGAAAGAGGGGTATCCTGGCTGGGTTTTCTGGAACTGAAAAGACCTATCTGCATAAGGATAGGAGATATCTGCATCTCACTGTTGAAAATAATTTAGGGAAAAATAGAGCTGGCTAAAAGGCTTCAAAGAGCATGTGTTAGTAGGCTCCTTTGAGCTCAGCAAGGAAAATAAAGTGCTCATTCAGTTCAGAGGTACGAAGAACTGTGATGAAGTTGAGCCTAGCTATACTGCACACAGATTTATAATGAAGTATGAAAGAAACTGAATATTTCAGTCTGTGTGTCCAGAGGCTGACTCAGATGATCCTGCCAAAATGGGGAATAGCTTGTTTCTTTCTGCCTGTCTCCTCCTTATTCCCGGTCATATGAAGAATTTCCTCCTTTACACTTCAGCTATATCAGAGAGGCACCTATGTGCAATCACTAACAGAGTATAAAATTATCTGTGTGTTTCTGCTGGCCAGGTTTTTTTCTCTTACTTTAGAAGTCCTACCTCAGGAAGTTGTGACAATCACTGGAGTTGCAATAAAAACAGCATCACGAGCTTGTTCCTGGGAGCTGTGGGAAAATGAAAGAAGCCAGGTCTCTCCTTTTCAGTAGCAGTGAACTGCTAGATCAGCTCACCACATCTCTCCATCATATCCTCTAAATCGGTCCTACTGACTTTCCAGTCTGCAGGCTTGCTCTCAGGCAAAATGACCTCAAGTGATGTCCCAAAATAGGTGAAACTGGCATGGTTCAACTGGAAAGAGAATACTATTAAAAAAACTACAGCTGCTAAATCAGTAAATCAAAAGATGCAAATCCAAAGCACTAATGCTTGAAGACTATCAAATGAGAAAAAAACCCAGATCCCTCCTGATCAATTGTCATCACCAGTGACTCCCTGGGTTCCTCACAGTAGAAGTGCTGTTAACACCAGCATCCCAATGATTTTCCAGTTTCCGAAAATTTCAGCCTGTGCTCTGAGAACATTTTCTTATACTTATCTTTTGAATGACTGATCTGTAGTGTTGCTGTACTCCTAAAAAGGGCATCTACTTTTCTTTATCTCTGAACCAGGGAATTAATGCACATTCCATTGTACCTGTCATGGGCACATCAATAAACAGAAAAAGCATGCACATATATCCAGTGGTACAATAGAAAGGCTTTACTTAACATGGGCTTTAATTGGCCTATTTACTTTGAAGTGGTGACTATACATTCAGATATCTTCTACAGATCACTGCAAATGAATGCCAGTACATTTTTTTACTGTACCATCTGGTCATGTGTTCTTCTGCATGCCAGATTCTATATTGAAAATTATTTTATAAATGCATTACAGAGTTTTTACAGGCTTTTAATTGGCACCAATTTTCCTAGGGGGTACTATCTCCCTATTACAGAGCCAAGTTCTTTACTGTTATGAGACTATGTCTATCCTCTGGGGAAAATGACAATTAGATGCTCATGGTGGTTAGTTTGCTTGTAATAATCTTATGTTTGTAGTCCAGTATTAACTGTCCATCCCACAGACTTGTTTTTTTTCCAGGGATAAGCTTTTTCAGTCTCATTTCATCAAGTTTTAAATCTTCAGAAAAACAGCACTTCATCATTCTGAACAGTATGTTGTAGATTTCAGTGGTAAAACCTCACTAAACTTTTGTCCTCACTCAGCATGCTCTCAGCCCTGATTAAAGTGGGCTGGTGCTTCAAAGAACAAGTATACCAGAGTATAACGCTACACAAATCAGAAAGACGTTCTTTAATAGCAGTTAGGTCCATTGGCCCCAAACTGCAGCCAATAGCAAGGCCCACCTGGTTCAAAGTAAAGACAACTACTTCTACAGCAGCCTAATTATGTCTTCCCACTAATCATTCACTGGCAGAGGAAGAAGCCACCTACTTCAGAAGAACGGCTAAAAGCAAACCAACAGTTCAGTAAATAATGAGACGAGTACAAAGAGTGTTGAGAGTAAAGCTTTTAAAGTAAAAAAGAAATTATAATAGACGTGGGAAAGTTGAATTCAGTGAAGAGAAAGAACAAGTGGGCTGCGAGCTACAGGTAAGGAGGAATACCAAGAACAGAGAAATGGCTGGAAAAAATAGGAGAACCCGAGCTAGGACTTTCTGAAGGTGGAGAATAGAAACAAGCTATTAGAGTGGTAGAGGAAGAAGACACAAGCTGATAATAACAGGAGAACAAAGCCTTATGGACAAACAGGATGAACAGTGGAAGAGACAGATAGGAATGATGGGTCAGGTAAAAACCTGGGACAGGGTACCTGGGACTAGTTGGCTGAGTAAATGTGGGAGTATCAGGGACAATAATAGAATTTAGACTGATAGGAAGGATAAAATTAGGACTAAACCCATTGCAACAGAACCCCCTTCACCATTGCAATCTGCAGGTGCTACTGTACATAAGCTGCACATAATCACCCCAAATAAATATCTAAGAGAGGTTAGGTGCTGACAGGATCAACAAGGAGTTAAAACCTATTAGATGAGCACTGATTCATACTCGGGATGCTGGAAGCAAAATCCTCCTTACATTCCAGTCATGCATAAGCATAACCTGCAGCAGCTTGTCTGTCACAGCATTCCCAGTTAGTATATGGAAAGGCTTGAGGAAAGAAATGCTGTCTTAGTCCTAATTCCTTCTCACTCCATATTATGGAGAGAGATCGCAGAAGAATGTGTCTGAATACCATGTGGAATCCATTTCAGAGCTCCTCTTGGAACAAATATCATTTCACTCTCTCTATATCTTCTATTTGGTCAACAGCTAGGAAAATTCTGATACCTTTTGGGTCAGCCAACCCACAGCTGTAGCTAATCTAATGTGTGAAGTGTTACATGGGGAAGTCTGCTTAGGAGGCTAGATAAAGCAGATACTTCTACTGCAACACTGGCATAGCTCCCTCACAGTAAGCAGTTCTGGTTTATTTTTCCAGGAGAAAACCAATCAATAATAAAAAAAAACCAAACCAAACCAACATCCCTCCCCCTCCAGCCAAAAACCCAAACCAAAACAAACCCAAAATAACCAACCAACCAAAAAAAAAAAAAAAAACAAATCCAAAAAACCAGCAGAAAAACCTCCAACCTCATAGAAGTCAACTTCACCTTGAAACTGTACTTACAGCTATTCCTTTATTTTAACTTCTACATTATTGTTTGGGCTTTTAGCATTTAAGCTACAGAGTCTTATGGCATGTAAGTATATACTTGTTCATATATATAGCAGGACATTTAATTTCCTTCATCAATATTAGTAGGTGTTTGTTTATAATAATGGGCCAAAGCTTATCTCATTCTAGACAAATTTCATATTACAGAATGACTGCTGAGATTGGGAAGCTGTGTTCATTTGCATTTAATTCTCTTTTGAAACAGTGAAATTCTGCCACCCTCTGGGCAACAACAAAACTAATATATATTTACAATCAGCCTCAAGAATTCCACTGCTGCTGAATAAATATTCATTGCTTTTTAAGCACATTTTAAAATTAATTATTAGGCTGAATGAAAAATAGCACTTACTATTAAACTACAGGCAAAACAATTACTTGAAGTACTGAACAGCCTTCTAACTAATAGCATCTAGTCAAACACTTCAGTGTTCTTAAACTTTTCTAGTAGTTGCTTCATTGTTCACAGTTGCATTTTTAAAGATCTGCTACCAAAATATGACTTAATTTTTCATCATGCCGATATGTATTTCCACAAACCAGACATTCTGGAATTATTAGCATCTCTGTGACTAAGATAGAAGTGAATGCAGATAGAACAGAGTCCAGGGGACAAAGGCGGCTAAGGAGAATGTTGCATTATGGCTGATCAAACTAGCTTTAAAAAGCATCAGTGGGAAAACATGCCTCTTGCATTCACAAGGCATGCAGCACTTTCCTAATCATAGTGGTAGTCAGTGTATTAGTATCATTGTTTGAAACAATGCATATCTATGCATTCAGAGTTTTAACTCATGATTCCAGGATTCATGTGTGGAAGGAGGGCTGCAGCATGTGTGTTGTACAATACCTTGTTTTGGCTACAGAGCCTAGCTGCTGCTGTTCTTGAATGAGCTCAGCCAGCTGTTTTTGCAGAGACATATCTTTACCATGTACTTGTTTAATGAATGGATGCTCCAAAAGATGGGTGACTGAAGGACGCTTTTCAAAATCCTTGATAAGACACCTGTGTCAGAGAAAAAGCAGTCTCAGGCAATGATGATCTCTCATTATGGCATGATTTGAGTCAGCGTACTGTGTGGCTGTTATTGTACAGTAGTTTCTTTTTCCACAAATTTAAGTTCCTCAGTATGCAGCAAGACACCTCCTCTATATTGGAATAAATCTGGCACAAAGTACTTCAGTGAATTCACCCTACAAGTATACTAGTATAAATGCTATGAATTTAAGCTTATTTAATCTTTCTTCTTACCTGTAACTAGCTTACTATGAAAAAAATGGTATCCTATCCTGTAACTGCTGTACAGTTAATATGCATTAAACATAACCTAAGATGAATAGACAATACTTAATTCACTTCAATTTTCTACATAGTCTCTGATGAGAGCTTGATGAAGTGTATGATATACCCAATTAAAAACCACAAGTGAAATCTGTGATACAACACTAGTCAGAACAATTTGATACAGAGCTTTGTCACGATTTTAAAAGAAACATTTCAGGTAGAACTTCTATATTGCAATGATAAGCGCTAGCATAAGAATCAGAACATTCTGCAAATCTACATAATTCAGGCTGGAAAAGAAATGAGTGAGTCAGAATGAAATGCTAGTCAGGGTACCAAAGTTCTGTCTGTGATAGAAACAGGTGATTGAGTAAGGAATAAAGAGATAGACCCAATTAAATTAGCATAAAATAAAGTATCGTGCTAATTTATATAATTAGGATTTGAAATTGAGGAAGCCATCACAAAAAATAAAATAAAAAAAAGAGGAAGTAATAGAGTCCAAACAGAAGAATGATCTAACAGGATTAGACTGCTTTAAAGTACCCTTTAAGTCTTTACGTTACAAGTATTCTGTTTATCTGACTCAAATAATAATGTTATTTGTGAATATGAAAAAGAAATGCTGCAATTCAATATGTATTTCCCTCCTAGCAAATTATAGCCCATGATGAGTTTATTTGATGAGATGCATTTGTATTACATACTTTACACTTACATCTCATATTTGCTGATCTTAAGTGATACCCCTAAAGTACTTCCTAAGCAGGGCCAAATATCACAAATAAAGATTATCATTTTAGCTAAAAGTGCAATGGTAACTTAATACCTTTTAAAGGAATTTATATTCTATCAATATCAATTTGCAAAATTTTAAACTACATCCAAAAAAAGAAATAAATCAAACACATTGATTTCAAATACTACCAAACACATTAGCAAATTAATAAAGCTCAGCCTCACCTCAAATACTTTACTGAAGCCTAAGGTCTGGTCTTAAAATGATCCTGAAATATCTTTGAATACAACTTTAATACTTTAGGCTCCTGAAAACCATTTTCCCAGCTTCTTCTTGGCATGTCTAGTCCAGACAAGACAGCCTGAAAAAAGTGCTACCGGTTTTATAAATATTTTGGTGAATTTTGCTAGAACTGTAGCCTCCTGAAAGAAAGACTTAAGAAACAGAACCTGTTTTATCCCCATGCCTCTGAGTGCGAGGTTATAAATACACGTCCTCCCCTTTAAGTGAACAGATACATCATTAGCCTACAACAGGTTCTCTCTCACACACAGAGCCCTTTTCCTTTTGTGATCCATGGTTTTAAAAGTCAATACACTCACAAAGACAATATCGTCTATGCCAATCCTGGTTAAATTTATGTGTTTCCTGAGGAAAAAAAAAAAAGCATTTGACAAGAAAGATAACATTAATCAGGAAGGCAGAGGGGAAAAAAACAACAAAAAAACCAAATAAACCAACAAAAGCTATGCAGTATACAAAATCGTAGATTAATGGCAAGTACCTGGAGATTTCAGCTGAAAAAGCTCATGCACTCGTGTTTTTTACCATTCTAACAACAATTACAAATTTAACGTATTTATAGAATCACAGAATAGAATCATAGAATAGTTAGGGTTGGAAAGGACCTTAAGACCATCTAGTTCCAACCCCCCTGCCATGGGCAGGGAC
>JANRGW010013359.1:0-19505 GCA_024733675.1 Psilopsiagon aymara
GGAGCAGAGGGAAGAAAAAGGGGGAAGTGAGTGAACAAACTGCGTGGCTGATTTATGGCTTAAACCACGACACTGAGATTGTTACATGGGTGTAGGTAACCTAAGTCATGGATTCAGACTAGATGTACTGTTCTCAGCACTGTTCTCTGCAAAAAAGTACTTGCAGATTGCCTGACTTTCATTAAACTCCCTCATATCTGTCCTGTATTTTTAATATGCTTTAAAATAATTTTTAATGATAATGTATGTTAAAACTATTTTTATTCCCATTCTTAGCTGCATGTTGATGGCTCATTTTGAACAGCCCAAAGTTACAGATGATGAGGAACCTCCCACAGAACAAGACAAAAGGAAAAAGTTGGTAAGTTTTAGATATTTTATTACATCGTACAATTGATTATGTGATTCACTTGTCAGACCAAATTCTTTGCGTTTGGATTTGGTTCATCTGTTGTTCTTGGAAAATTAATCTCTTGAATCAAAAAGTTATATTCTTTCATGATAAACTTTGCAGCCTCAACAGTTAGGCTTCTGCCTTCCTTTTGAGTCTTGGGAAATATTGCCAAAATAAACATCATCTGCTCTTAAAAATGGACAGTATAGTTGTCATGGGTTCACTATGAAAACGGTTTCTTAAAAAATACAGAGAGCTAACATTCTAAAATGAAAATTTCATGGCAGGCCGAATATTCTCATATTTAAAACCATCTTTTATTGCATTGGTTTGTGTTTTACATGGACAGCTATTGATCCATATAATTGCATAGAACCATTTTCTAATGTAAAGAACACCTAATAAGGACCATTCATTTAGATGAGGATCTATGGATAGGTACCATGCAGTTGTGCTATTTTCATCCACCCTAATTTGTGAATGATTCATAATTCAAGTTATTTTTGTAAGAGTTCAGGGAAAATTGGTCCTCACACAGAAAACTGCAGTGTACAAATGTTGTGGAATAAAACAGAGTCTGAACTGCTTGGCACTGAGTAAATGCAAAACGTGGAATCAGGTGATTGATTAGATGTGTGTAGCCCTGTCATGCATTTCATTTAACTGACCTATGTGTATCCAAAAGAGTGCTTGTGGACAGAATAGTTTCTACTTTATTTCTTCTTGTAGGAGCAGAAAATAGTTTGGCTGTGTTTTGATAATTTATCATAGAATCCTAGAATGATATGGGTTGAAGGGCAACTCATCTAATTCCAACCTGCTTCATTCCTGCAAGAGGTTTCTACCCAATTATGTGTTCTATTACTGAATCAGCAGCTTTTATCATGGCTTAGAGATTAAACCTCATAAAACAACACTGAAAAAATAAATGGGATTCCCTTTTTCAAAGTAATAATGCTTTGCAACTTTTAAGGCTATTAATATGAGAAAAAAAGTCAATGGTGTGATATCACTTCCTGATGTTTGCACAGGGTCTAGGTATTTTTCTTTGATCTGCCTCTTTATTATGTCGTTGGTACCTCTCTTTATTATAATGCTGAGCTTATATTTACTAGAGACAATTTTATCTAGACCAGTACTTTATGATTTTATGTAGTTGACGTTCCCAGTACTGCTATATTTTAGTCCCATTGCTCACGTATTGAGGAAAATGTAAACAGGAGGAGAGTGATTCATGACCTCGCATTGCACAGTATATAGACCTCAAGTGACTTTAATGTGCCCTTTATGTATATTTTAAGAACTTTTTTAACTCTTTTAAACTCTTTTTATTTGAAACTATGGAAAGGAAAAATGAAGTATCTTCCAATAAAAATCTATCTTGATCCTTTATTATACATGCTGGTACATGTTTTAGATGATGCTTGCATGTAAATGTAAAAGTCTTGGGAGCTTTTTTATTTTACCTTATAATGGGAAGAAACTAGATAAATTGTCATCCTATATCTTCTGGAAAGTAAATAAATGAGTTATAATGTAATAAGCCAAATGATCAAGCTTTATGTGATAATGTGGTTGAAATCTGTTCTGTTAAAAACCCTTGATACTTGGAGTCTTCCGTATTGTCTGACTCCATTTTACAGTTTAAAGGAAAGATTCTCCCTTAAATAATTTTTCTGGTCTTTCTCAGAGCATCACAATCACGAGATACTAACCATCATGGTAAATACACATTGTTTTATGTACAGCATTCTTGCTCCCTCTTTAGCATCAAAATATCCATTCTTAAGCTAAAGAGAGTCTTCTCAAGTTCTGGAAATACTTTCAAAAATCTAATTCAAATATAACCATATACACTGTTTTGATTTTTATTATTCTTTTACCTATTCATGCGTTCTAATGCCATTCCATTGGATTGTTACTGCTTTTAGTGATTAGACCACTGTTTTATTACAGAGTAAGTTAAAATTATTTATTGAAAACAATGTGATTTTTGACTGCAGTGTTGTATAAAGGTGTTGAGGAAAGAGTACCACCTATCAAATACTAGTTCAAGCAACTGATAGTTCTGCAGAATGCCACTGATGCTGGCAAAATGGTATTTAGAGGAATGGGAAATGGTTGTTATGTAAAACCTTTGTACTGCTTTTCTGATACAAGCTGCTGTTTACAACCAGTTTGTAGAGTAACTAGATTCAGAAGCTACCAAAATCAGGTTTTCCCTGAGCAGCATAAGTCACATTTAAGTAATGTGTATTTCCTCTCCAAACTTCTGTTTCCAGTCTGTAGCTGTTTTGACTAAGAAACTGTTGGAATTTTCTAGGGTTTACTTTTTTTTTACTTTTTTTTTTTTTTAACTAGGATATAGGTGTGTGTTGCTCTTGTGCAAATCAGGAGTATTAAAGTGAAAAAAAGAAAAGAAAAGAAAAAGTCTGTGTGCACACACCTAGAACTCAATGTACAAACTTACTTTCAAAAATACAGCCCCTTACCCACTGTTCGCAGGCTAAGTAACCAGTGTTAATTTTGTTGTTGTGTTCTGTACTGCACTGATGTTGGGTGCTCAGCTCGTAGCAAGCTGGAGACTCAGTTTTCAAGAGGGTAATTTTTTCCTCCAAAACCAAAAAGAATAATGTGAAAACTTCTTAAGGTCTTATCTTAAACTGGATGCTATTTGAATTTTTCATAATGAAAATACAGTCGGTAAAGAACAGTGCTTACTGTTCTTCCAGGCTTACTGTTTTGCTGACTTATTCATCTAATGCTGCAACTGATTATCCAATACTGTTGACGAACTAATTATATCAAGCTATTCTGTGAGTTTTGTTGTTCTGAATACAAACTCCAAAACCACAGAGTGAAAGAAAAGCAAATTTAATATTGTTGCAAGAAAATCCTTTAATTTACACAAAATATTTTTGACATGACTGTCTGAATGAGATCAGATTAGTGTATTAATTCCTTAATTAAGTGTGAAGACACTTGAGTCCAGTTTGGCTTACAGACACCAAACACTAGATGATATTTCTAGCAGCAAGCATTAGTCATGCACATGCTTGTTGCAGTAAACTAAGCAGTGTTTTTTGTTCTGGGTTTACATGGCAAGATCTTGGTAACAGAGGAGCTGCAAGGACAGCTTCTGTGAAAAGCTGCCAGAAGCTTCCCCCGTGTCCAGTAGTGGCAGTTTCAGCTGGCTCCAAGATGGACCTGCTGCTGGATAAACTTTGAAATATGAAATTACTGATTAGATTAATTTGTGTTGGTAAAGTAGAACGAAAAATTACCTAAAATTGATATTTTACAGAAAATTCTTCTGTCTTCACAATCTAATTCTGTCCATCTATGCCGGAGTGAAAATTACATAATCCAGCTGGGCTGATGAGGTTGTATAGGTCCTGCTACTGAAGTGTGTCTATTCTTTATGCATATGGACAGTTTAACTTCTTGTTTGTAATATAATTTCCACTGGTTCAATTTTTTGTGTTTTGTTTCCTTACTAATAAAATATAACCAACCATAATTCATGCCATCTCTAAAGTACTTATGGTAACATCTGATGTGGTTTTTAGGAGTTATAGGAAACTCATTTGGTAGTAATTAACAAAGCTGCTTTGAAATTGTTTCATCTTGTAGAAGGGTGAACTCTTGCAGCAGACTGGTTCCATGATTTGAGACTTTTGAAAGAGTTTTAGATGGATACCTGCTTTTAATAATAATTAATTTGATCTTAGCTTTGCAGGCGTTCCTCTTGTGTCTCACTGAAGTACAAAGAAAAGAAGTGCCTGTCTTGAGATGAGTACGTCTCAAGAGTGTTTTCTAGTTCATTCTGAAATATTTTTCTCTTACATGTTTCCCACAGCTTGCATTGAAGGACCCTGTTCACACTGTATCATTGCAGCAGTTCATCTATGAGAAGCTGAAGGCACAGCAGGAATTACTGGGAGAACAAGGTTTTCAGGCACTTATGGAAACCGTGGATACAGAAATAGTTGCACAACTACAGGAATTTTTACAAGGCTTCTAAATAAGCAGAAAAAAGATTTTTGTATGCGCAGTTTTCCTTTCAGAAAAATTTGGAAGAACTCTAACCTTTCATCGTGCATGGAAGAGCCTACTGAAAGCTGAAAATAATTTGTGTTAAAAAATAAATAAATTTCTGTTGTTGCTATTCAGCTAACTTTGATAATGCTTTATTTTTTAATAATGGACTTATGGTTTTATCATCAAAGCAACACTTCCATGATACCTACATGGTATATGCTTTCCTAATAGTACCTTTTTTTGGTACCATTACTGGGTTTTGGTTCACAAAGCTATATCATAAAGACAGGTGTCTGAAGGAACTTAGTAATATATATTAATGAGAGGTGTCTATTAATCCAGCAATATAATTCAATATTAGGAGCTGCTTGATACTGTATACCTATAACTGTCTTCCTACTGTAATTTCTTGGCTGTACATTGAACCATCATACAAGCAGAAAGAATGGGGAAAAGTAGTTAAGACTGTGAGTAGAAACATTACTTCCTTGCTGAATGTTAATTCCTGTTTGCGTTGTATCAGAGAAAAAGAAGCTTTGATTGTAATGCTTAAACTGTATTTGAAGAGGTGTTAGAGAATATCAATGTATATCTCTGTCTGAAGATGTGTTTTCATTTTATCGCTAATTTCTTGATTTCTGTTACGAAAAACATCTTGCTTTCTTGAATTCTTTCTGTCTCACTTTTAGCAGTCAGAACACAGAAAAGCTTACCAGAGGTAGATAAGTAATTCCAGTTAGTTCTTGGCTATACCTCGGCTACTTAAAATTGCTGTCTTCTGGTATCTCAATTCTTTGCTTTTTTTTTGTGTCAAAAGCATGTCATGTGGATACTTGTTACTGAAAAGTTTGAGCCCAGGTAGTCACAATTGAAAGAATTGTTTGCAAATGTGAGGCTCACTTTGAGTTTTAATTGTTACTTGGGCACCTGCAGGAATGACAGGGTAAAGATGCTCCTTTCTATATTCCTTTGTCTGTTGTCTGTTGTGAATAAGAGGGGTGAGAGAAGTCTCTCTTCCTTTTTGAGATTTTTGTTTGAAATTCTGATCTTCCATCTTTAAAGTTGAAGTGAATTTTGTTTGCTTCACTAAGGGATTTCCCCCCTCTGCTCCCAAGGGGATCAGCTATTTAAAGATGCTTGCATGCTTTTGATTACCTTACCCGATGCTTTTAAAAAGCAGAGCCTTTTTCTTCACTGACCATATAGGGAGTAGTTTTGTTTGAGACCTTCTCTCTGCTTTCAGAGGAAGCCAGACTGTTGCATCCTTCTTTGGCTTCAGTGACAGAGGCTGCTGGGGCTCTCGCACCTGTGAATGCAAAATCTTCCCTGTAGACAGCTGCCAGCATCTGTCTGGAGAAGTTGTTTTATAACTGTAATTTTCTGCTTGTTACCTTGGTGTATGGAGCTTTGTTAGAAGAATTGTTACAACTGTTTGTATGTTATCCGAGTGTCATTTCTTCAATCCATCCACGAACATAAATTCTCACAAGTAAGAGTTTTGGGTGTTTGTGTTTGGTACTTGCAAGGAAAGGGACTACGCATGTCTTTTCAGTTGTGAACTACAGTACTTGGCAGCATGTGACTGAAATTGCATTTGTTGGATAGTTAATCTACAGAGACCATCAGCCTTTTTTTGCTCAGCGTAAGACTGGCACAGATCTGATGGGCCTCGCTAGCTTTGACCCTGCACAGCACAACTGCATGGCATGGATAAAAACCGCAGCAGTACTGCTCTGTCACCATTCAGTAAAATCACTTTTGCAGTGCCAGATGGCACTCAGTGGCATTTCAGAGGGCAGGTGGTCCTACCTGTGATAGTCCAGCCATGGCCAAAAGGAAGCCTCTGGATTTCTGCTGCATGGCTGAGACTCCAAGCTCTCTGTGTAGTGTCTGCTGTATCATTCTCAGAGATACTCAAGCTCCCATTACCTCACATGGTGGAGTGTTAACTGCAGCTTATTTTGGTGCATGTTAACTAACGCTGGCATGGGTTTTGTCAGGAGTGATGGACATGCTTTTGGCTAGTAAGGGCGTAGTACATTGTGATTAACTTTCTGAGTAATGTCTCTGAAAAAGGGAGTGTATTCATTTTCCTGTGTATTAGGGAACAAGCTGAATTTGTCACTGGGTGTTTAGCTTTTAATCTTGGAAGATTTTAGACCAAGGCTTGGACTATAAATGAAAACAGTTATCACCAGAACTGCTTATATGACAACCACTGTCACTTAACATTCTGCAAAATATGTCTGTCTGTGCAGTGCAGTACTGAGAAAGTTGAGAAATTTCAGCTTAAACCAGGAGAAAAACCTATATATAATATCCTTATATATTAAATTCTTATAGATAGAATTAATATTTCACTGGAAGGTTGTGGATCAGGACTGCAGTAAGCGTTACCCTTTTTTGTTGTTGCTGAAATTTCTGACTTAAGTTTCTCAGAGAACAAGAGAGACCCAACCCAACCAATTGGCTGATGCTGAAGCAGTAAAGTATAGTTCCTGAATTTCTTGTGAGGAAAAATTTTTGGTCCTGTTGCCATTTGAGCTGTGCTTTTCAAGTGAAAAGAAAAAATGAATTGTGAGTTTTATTTTTTTTCTACAGCATAGTTGAACTCCAAAGGCGTACAAGTTATATCAGTTTACCTTTCAGAAGGGACAGAGTGGAAGGCAAACTCTTGTCCTTGATAAGAGTTAAATGCCTTTGAAGGTATGTGCTGAAAGAAATTGAGAGGACTAATTCTGTTGCTTCCATCTTCAAAAAATTAATTTTGTTGTATCAATGAAATGACCATTTTTAGACCTTTGGCAGCCTATCTGATGTGTTAACGTATTTAATCTCATGGCAGATGTTGAAATTTTTTTCTGCTAATAAAGGTAATTTTGTCCACACTATGTTTTAATTCTACTAGATGGTCTGGCTGGTTGTCTCATACAAAACAATTACTGGAATGATTTTAGATAACCTGAAGTATGCTAGATCATCATAGAATGGTTGGGGTTGGACGGGACCTTATAGATAATCTGGTTCCAGCCCCCTGCCATGGGCAGGGACATCTTCCACTAGACCAGGTTACTCAAAGCCCTGTGCAGCCTGGCCTAGAACACCACTATGGATGGGGCAGCCACAGTTTCTCTGGCCACCCTGTGCCAGGTCCTCAGCACCCTCACAGGGAAGGCTTTTTTTTGTTATTATCTAGTTTAAATCTCTGTCAGTTTAAAGCCATTCCCTCTGGTCCTGTCCCCACGTGCTGTTGTAAAAAGTCCCTCTCCATATTTCTTGTCAGCCCCTTTAGACACTGGAAGCTGCTCTAAGTTCTCTTGAGGCCTTCTCCAGGCTGAACAAGCCCAACTCTCTCAGCAGCAGAGGTGATCCAGCCCTCTGAGCATCTTTGTGACCTCCTCTGGACTCTCATGCAGGTCCACATCCCTCTTGTGCAGGGTGCCACAGAGCTGGATGCAGGACTGCAGGTGGGGTCTCACCAGAGTGGAGTAGTGGGGGAGAATTACCTTCCTCAACCTGTTGGTTAACCTTAAATATGGTTAAGGGTAGGTAACCCTGAAGTATGATTGATAACCTTAACTATGATAAAGCTATAGATTTTGAAGGTAAAAACCCACCCCTGTATCGGTACATGTATATATGTGCATGTCGACAGATGTATATCATATATACCTGGGGCTGGGAGGTAACGGGCATTCATGTTCCTCTGTGACCACCCTGTTCCAGTGGGGCCAGGCCTGCCAGAGCAGCTGCTGCAGTGTTGCTTTCTCTGCCTCTGTCCTCATGACGGGCACCCTGCTGCTGTGGTGAGACAGACCAATGCTTCACCATGCTTGAAGTGGGCAGATGAAGTCATACTGTGCTGCCATAGCATCCCCTGCCTCACTAGGGGAGGTTGTGGCCTCCTACCTTCACTGCAGTGAAGCCATAGAGGGGTTTTGCACCATTTGCAAAAAAGCCCGAGGGCTGGGCCATTTCTCAACAACCTCCAGCATTGTGGTACTCCAGGAGACTGCATGGTGCAGTGGGTGCTGCAAGGCTGCATACCATCCTGTTAGCTCATGTAGGCAAAGCTGATGGAGAGAACTCCGCTTCATGTCACATAAGAGTGCGCACAGGACCACTGACAGATCAGACAAAGGCATTCTGCTGGCCATGCCTCACTTGAGAAAGAGTTGAGCAATTCCAGGGAAGCCTGAGAGGATTTGTAGGAGGGAGACCCAGCTCCCGCATTGCTCTAGCACCTTGCTGAGGAAGAGCTGTTGCAGTTGATCTGCAAGCTGCAAATACTGCCCTGAAGGAAAAGATGTTGAAGCGCTGAAATTTCATCCTTCCTCTTGTAAAGTTGTCAGTTTTCCAAGGTTTGAACTACCTGTTTTGATCTGAAAGGGACTGTTATATAGTGCATACTCATCAGCAAAGCTGCTCGCAAAGATCCTTTTTGTTCTTCTTGTGCCAGCAGGCATTCAGACAGCTTCTCGCCACGTACTGGAGTGATGGCCAAAGTCCTAAGCAGAGTCACAACTCCTAACTGCAAATTGTAACAAATGGGCTCATTTCTCTGATGTTTCAGCAATGACAAAATCAATTCTAAGATCATATTAGCACAGACATGCTCTCAGATTTACCGTCAACATTGTTCAATAATGTTTAGTAGGCTTGACTCCTCTTTTTTTGTTTAGTTCCAAACTCTTGTGATGTTCCTGAACTGCAGTTCATAGTGTTCTTTGAACTGCTGAGCACACCACATCTTCCCACAGCAAAAGCACCACCTTTGTAATTAAGGTACATCTTTTTTAGGCTTTTCAAGGTAATTTACTTGCCTTGCTTCAATGCCGCTGCTTCAAAAAATAAATGATTACTAATTTTACAGTGTTCACAATTTCCATCTTGCTGCTAGCTATGATTAATAATGATGACTAATCATCAGGTAATCAGATTTGACTAGTTCTGCATAAATTTTCAGGAGGGTACAATAGCTTGTTCAGATTTTGCTGACTCTGGGGAGAATGAAATCAAACTGGAGCCACCCCCCCTTAAAAAAATTATTCATAAGGATTCATAAAATGTAAAAATGTTACATCCTCTTCTCCACACCACAAATGGCTATGCACTATTTTGTTAGGCTGAGTGTGTACTACTGCACAAGTATACAGTGCACTTGCTTAAAAAAAATTGATCATGAAGGAATTTGTCTTCAAGTTTGCACAAAATGGGTGATCAGTTTCAAAGAGTGGTCTAAAATTAAGTGAAAAATGCAAAAGTGAATTGCTGCAAGCAAGCAAATTCCACTCCTAATACATAAATGTTACTGAAACATGGTCCTTGAAAGTTAATTATACAGAATAAAATCACACCCCACACCGAGAGATGCATGTCATTTCAGAAGTCAGCAGTGGCTGTCAGCAGGTGGCAAAGAATGTCTGCCGGGCTGGAACTGTGCATGTAATTGACTTTTCAATTCTCTTTCTGAAGAAGGGAAAAATGGGCTGGTAAAAGTGTTTTACTTGACCCAAAGTTTAATGTTATATTATTATTTCTCTAGGTTTCTTAACCTGCTTTAAATAAAAAACAAATTGGAAGTCAAGCTGTCACCTTTAAACATGTCAAAAGCATTCAACATTTGCAATAAATAACTTTAGGTAAAACAGTTTGCTGAACTTGCATATTGCTTCAGGTGGTAAGAAAATAGTTTTCAGCTTTGCATTTGATGAAAGTCTGGAAAGTTTGCATTTCTATTATGGAACGCAGTGCTAATAAAAGGACACATTGGTGTTAAAAACAACAACAAAAAATTAGTCATGTTGACTGTGATTGCAGGTTGTCATCACTTCCCACGACAATTTTAACTGCTTCCTAGCAAGAAAGGTTATTAAAGCACTTAAAAATAGATAGAAAATGTTTAAAAGAAGGAAACGCTTGACCCAAAAATTACAGTTGTTTTTCTAGGTTGTTTTTTTTTGTTTCCCGCTGTCAAAATCCTTCGTGTTACTCAGGGGAAAGTAATGGAACACTGTGGAGCCTGTCTGGTGGTCAATGTTTGTAGATTAAGCTATGAATATTATTCAGGAAACCAACTAAATCAGTCATGCAGTGCAGACAAGTATTATCCATTACCTTACCAATTTAAGAAAACTGGTGTTGCTGATAGGTAAATTCTGAGCAGAGAAATTGTAAATCTGGATATTTTGCTGCATGCCACCATTTCAAAAATACACCATGAATTGTTTCTGAGGTTGTTCTTCAGCTCTTAAAACTAAATTTTCTTCCTTTCAATGGGAAATGCTCTGTTTATTGTAGTTATCATTTGATTTTCTCTCTTTTTTTTTTTTAACAAAGTTTTCTTGGAGATTTTTTTGCAGGGTGCTGAAGAAAACTAGGACCTCTCATGAAACAGGAATGCAGGAATCTGTATATGCATGCAAAGCTTTCTAGTCTGATCATCAACTGAGTTTGCAAGGGAAACACTGAAGACCTAGAAACACCACCTTCACCCTGATGGTTCATCTGCCCAATCTTTAAACATCAGGCAAGGGTGCAGGGAAGCACACAGGCATCAACTCTGCATGTAGCAAAATGTTTTCATCTTGTTCAGCTGCTGAATATTCTGCTCTGTATTTTCTGACTCAGTGCTACTAGAAGTTGCTTTTTGGTTTACTGCGTCTGTAGCAAGAGCCTGCTGCTTCACTATCAGTTGTGGTTTTCAGCTTTTAAATACATTAATTGAAATCCTGTGTGCAGGTCACGGAGCACTCTGATCAGGGGTAAAACAGGCAGGAGGTTGATTAATTCAGCAGTACAGTGTCCTGTATTCTTTTGTCTGCCTTCAAGGCTGTTTATGCACTTTATTCAATGGTACTGTAATGCAGAATGTGTCAGTGGTCCCCAGATCACCAGGGTTCTCTTCTAGCTTTTTGCTGCTAGCCGTGCTCATTTGTTGAAGCATTTGATGTATTGCCTCACTTCTTAAATCAGTCCTGGAGCCCTGTAAGCAGAATTGTTCTGCTCCACAGCAGTTCTGTTTCCTCCTCCACCTCCTGAAATACATATGCAGACATCATGGTTTATTTGTGCCTCATTCTTGAGGTTCTGCGTGCACAATGTCGAAAGTACAACTGGAGGAGAGGAACTGGACATTCAGAAAGCTTGGCAGAGAGGCTGATAAGGAGGCTGGGTGTTTGTCCAGTCAGAGACCAAATTCTTAAATTTGAATAGCTGAGAGGTACAAAGCAAGAAGGCTAATAAGGAATTATCAACATGGTAAAAGATTAACAGCAAGATGACACAAGTTTCTATATTAAGACTGATTCTTATCAAACTTCATTTACGGTTGGAAGTGTTGATGAAGAGTGAACTGGAAAAAAATTGCCAGCTATATAGCAACTGCAAGGAGCATAACTCAGCAGGGCAAAGGCTGATGAAGTCTTTAGTGATGGGAAATGCTGATCAGCCTTACAACAGATGTTCATGTGTGTCATGTTTTCCTCAGGGCTGGTGAAATGGAAACCCAGAGGGTCCAGTTACTGAGGGAGAAAGAGAATTGAACAAACGCATGCAGCTGGAAATGAGATTTCACTGGACTGTTTTGGCTGAAGGGATCCTCTTTAGATCATTCGTTCTGACCCCTTGCTTAAGCAGGGTCAGCTACAGCAGGTAGCTGTCTGAAGGTGTGTCTGGTTGGGTTTGTAGTATCTCCACAGCTGGAAGATCCACATCCTCTCTGGACTACCTGTTTGACCACCCTCGCAGTGAAAAGTATCATCTTGTATTTAGCTGGAATTTTATGTTTCAGCTTGTGACCATTGCCTCCTGTCCTGCTAGAGGGCACCATTGAGAAGAGTCCAAGTTCCTCTTCTTCATTTCCTCCTATCAGGTATTTATATATGCTGCTAATATCCTTCAAGATTTGGGACTGTCATACTTTGGGGAGGTTTCAGGGGTAAAGTTGCAGAATAAATGATGGGCTAAGAACATCCTCCCTCTGTGGAAGGTGAAATGGGGAAACTCAGTGGTCTGAAGGTTTATTGGTGTGAAAAAGAAACATAATCGTTTGTGGGTTAGGATAGAGCACAGCTCAGTGTACAGTAGCAAGAGGATCTGCATTTCCACAGAATGGAGTGATCTTAACAGGAATTCTGGAATGAGGAAGTAGAAATACCTGAACCTTGGTAAAGATGATATTTCAGGAGCAAGACCAGAAGGTGTTAAGGATCTTTTCAGGAGTGGTGAGGTTGTATTTTGTTTGAATGCCTTGTAAAGGAAGGAATGCTTATTTGGGAACAGCAAACAAGGATTCAGATAAGACTTTCTGCCTTTAGGCTGGCAGCTGACAAATTTATTGTGGAAGGAATGATTTGATCTTGTAGTGTTTGATGTTGAATTTGCTCACAAAAATGGACATCCCAAATCATTTTGTCCAGTTCTCTTAGACGAACTTGCAAAATTAGAGGCAGATGAACCCTGAATCTATTGTTTAGTTTGAAGGCATCTTTTCTGCACCCAGCTATGTGCATACTCTGAGCAAAACACAAAATCAGCAGTGTTGGCTCTGACCATTTGTAAAAACGTGAGGATGATATTTACCTTAATTTGATATGGGATGTTGACTGATTTTTCATGACAGCATGAGCAGTCCCAGGGATCTCACGATATGTGGAGTTCAAGGAACCTATTTTAATAGGTAAGGATGTAAATAAATGTGAGTTAAACAATGAAGATATGCTGAAATCTTGAATGTCTTATTGCCCACAGGCACTGAATAGAATAATCTGGTTTAATTACACTTTGTGTAAAATCATTTTGTAAATAGTAAAATAAAGTCATAAACTAGCTTTAGGAACTTATCAATGTTATTTTGTTACTTTCTCACTATTTCAAAGTGACATTAGAGTGATACAGAACTCCTCTGTGAGGAACTCTGACTATGCATATCACTTATATAGTCAAGTATTTTACTCATTGCTTCTACCCTTTGGCTGGTGCTGGGCATTACAGGCTGCTGCTAGGCAGCATGAAGGGCTTAATGCTGCATTGCTCAATAATGTGCCCTCTCTCTCCACGGCAGTGGCAGAGGTGGTGATTAAATCACTGCAGACAGAAATGCTGCTCTATTATATATATATATTGTACCTAGCATTCTCAAGTCAAGAAAGATGGCCAGAAACACCATGTTTGGATCTGCACGTGTCCAGGGTAGGTTCAAGGAAGACCTGATGTTTATGGCCCCTCATAGCAACAGTACTGTCTGAATTAGCCTGAAATGAATAAGTTATTCTCAAATTACTTCATATTTGAGCCAATTAACTTTGCCAGACCAAGGTCAATCAACAGCACGGTAATTCAGATGTTTCTATACCTGTTGAGTTCTTAATCTGCAGCCTGGATATTCTAAAGCATCACTGGTGAGCGTGTTTCAGCAGCACTAAAGCCCAGTTAAAAATGCCTCAGATTCTAACTTGTCAGAGTTGGCTTGCAATGGCAGGGGTGCAAAAGAAACAGGGGTCTAGATAGCATGAATTATGGTCCCTTTATGTATAGTACTGTTTGGGCTCATTTTGTTTTTAGAAAATGTACTGAAACTTAGAAGTCCATCTCTGTACTGTGGCTGTTTGAGTGTATGCAAACTGGATGGAAGGTGTGTGAAGAGAAACCACGATTCAGCTCCTGAGATGGGAGGCCCTTACTGGAGCAACAAAAGCCCTGTGGGTTGGATGAACAGTGAAAATAATTAGAGAACTCCTTCATGCTCATTCTTACTGGCTCAGTGAGGAGCTCTGGATGTGCATATTTGCATATCATTTATTTAGCTACAGTCTGAGCGTATTTTACTCATTGCTTCTGTCCTCAGATCAGAAGAAAGCAAGAAATGCTACTCTTCTCATCTTCTGGTTCCAGATTCTTCTTGGACCTCATTACTGTTTGTAGGCATAGTATGCTATGCTCCTCTGAGTGTCCTACTTCATAGGTAAGGCCTGTTACTGTGCTAGTAAAAGAGCCTAGCTAAAACTCTATTCAATGTCATTTCTTGCTTTATATCACATTAAACAGGCAAGCTAAAATGAAGAGGTGTTCATAACTGAAGAGCTATGAAATTATGTGTCACTAATGTTCCCTACCAAAAGTACCACAAGTATGAAGGCAAATTCCCCTGTTGGTTAAATTACTGTAATTTGGACAGACTGTAATTTAGCTATACCATGTCTGAGTAAAGGAGTGACTTATTCATTAGTCCTGGGTTTAGCTACTTACTGTAAATTTTGCTGAAAGCATATGTTTGCCTAGTGACACTGCATAAGCAGAGACCAGCTTCCCTGTAGTAGGAGAGTCTCACTTGAACAAAGCTTCCTGCTTAGAAACATGAGGAAGGGAAAACCAAAAGCAATATAAAAAAGATAATGGCAGTTTTTAATGGTAGCACACAGGAGAAAAAGGTATAATCCTGTACTGAGTGTAATTGTTGTAACAGATGATCACACATACTAGCATCATGATACACATTTCTGTCCCTGTAACTGAAGAATGGAGAGACACCACTAGTAGCAATTTTCTGGGGAGGAGGTTTTCTGACTACAGAATGACCATTACACCTGAGAGGTTATTGCTTTTGATGTTCAGGAAGGACAGAGGTGAATAAATCTATATGACTTGTTGGAGTTTTGGTTGGTTCTATTATTTATAAGTAACGAAACAACTGCTTTTCGTGAGATTATTTTTTTGAAACAGGCTAGTAGGATGCAGAATATATGTACTTAGTGTTTGTTTCGTTTTATTTTACTTTTATCAAGAAGGTCAGGTATAATACTTGCTGTAATTTCAACTATCCAGAATGGCGTTTTGTTTGTTTGCTTGTTTTGAGGTTTCTGGTAGTGGCTTTTAATTCCCTTTCTTTCTGTGTAGTGTAATGACCTCAGGAATCAATATTTCCAGACAGAAAGCAAGTTCTGCCTTTCACATAAAGAATCATGGTTTGGGTCTTTAACAAAAAAGGATTGAACTGTATGAGTTCCACATGCATCCTTGGACTAGATTTCTATGCAATAACAAACATCTGCTGTGAGAAATGAAAGAGGGATTGCTGTAACATATATATGCTGGCACCATATATTACTTGAGATAGGATGAGCCGTGTAATCAGAGAAACAAAAAATGTAACTTGTTAGAAGTCTAATGATACCCTTGTTCCAGCCTTCCTCCAGTGTCTGAATTGGATCACAAGTTACTGCAGGATCAGCGTGGATCCCAGCACTTTGGTCAGGATATACAAGACATTTGTTCTTGATGGCAGTTTTTGAAACCCTTGGTACATTTATGAACCTCCTTTCCAATCTATAATTCCTCTCATCAGAAATTTCCTATCTCATTGATTTGTACGTCATCTTTGCACACAGTGTAGAAAAACAAGCTATAAAAACTATGTAAAAGATATTGAACTGTCTTCTCTAGCATTATGAAATGTTTCAGCACACAATGAGAATGCAGCTCAGTTTACCAAAGGAGGATTTCAGCAATTCACTTACCAGTCTGCTTGCAAATGTCAGTCCTTTGAGCAATAATAAGACACAAGTAGGTTGAGAACAAAGGTTCTGATAATTCTGGTGCTACCTTTGAAGTGAATACGAGGGCCATGATGGGTAGGAGTAAGAGATTTGTTTCTCCGAGGCAAATATTTGTGTCAGAAAAAGCATCAGGCACTATGAACTAAGCTGCTCACGAGCTACATGTGCTTTTGAGAAGTGTGCTTAAAAACAATAGCCCGAAAATATAAGATGGTATCCCATGGGTTATAGCGGACATTTTGTGAGCCTCTGCAATGTTCAGGTGGGATCTGTTTTGTGCAGCCTCATTGACAAAGTCCATCTGTCTGGCTGCTAAGTCTACTGCTGTCACAGATCAAAAAGATGGTGTTTATTAGGAAACTCAGGAGTTCATGATGACCTGGGAGAAGTTTGTCCCAGTGAGAAGTGAGTTGATGTGCATTTTTGGAGAATCATTACCCAGAAGCCTGGGACTACATGTGCATGTTTGTTCAGCTTTAGAACCAGTATGTGGCATGTCTGAAAATAGTTAACTTTTCATAGGCTTCTTCCATCATAATCTTAACAGTATGCATTATTCAAAGGAGAACGGTTTTAGTTTACTTGAGTTTTGTCTGTGACGCATCTTGCCTGCCCTTTAAAAGGCATCAATAATTTGAACGTGTGCAGATACCTGTGAAGTTGCATAATTCTTAGTGCATGCACAAAGAGTGAATTGAGGTTTGTGATGTATAAATACCCTAGTGTAGATGTGCATACATCAGAGTTGGTTATCTTGGGTCCTCAGGAAGGGACAGTGTGAACTAATTTGGAAAAACCAGCTGCAAAGGAAGTAGTTTCTCTGTATTAGCAGTACAGCAACCTAGATGTAGGCACAATTAGTCCATGAGGGAATGTACTATTTGTACTTCTGGGAACTAGCTTTGTGTATATTATAAAATAGATAAAAAGGCTGCAATAACATTCTTATAGTTTGTTGTTGCTGATGCTTCTTCTGAAGCTCTTTAAACTATTCTTTCATTCCCCTATGGCTGTTGAACTGTCTGACATTAAGGATAAAGTCAGGTAGATTCTTTCCCTGTTGACTGTATTCCACTGCTCTGGCCTATAAAACATATGGATACAGTCCTTCCTTCTCATTTTAATATTAATGCTAATTCTACATTTGCAAATCAGTTATAGGGGTTTTAGGGATATGCAGATTTTGCAATCATTTGTATCTATCAGGCCTGAATCTAAAAATCTGGTCTCCAAACGTTTGTCGGTAAGGGGAAATTGATTATCGGCTTGCTCCAGGTATGTTTTTTTGCTATGCAGTTTTCTGAAATCCTGCTTTACTGTGTCTGAATCTTAGTGTTGTTTTTCATAATCATGTCTTATCTCAGAAAAATCAGTCAGTTTTGGGTCAACATGCAGTTCTTATGATGCAGAAACTGAGATTTCCTGGGGCCAGCGTCTCTAAAACCAGTGCAATACTTAAGGTACTAATACAGTAGCAGCGGGCAGTCACACTGATGAAGCATATTTGATCACTGAGCCAAGTATGAGGCTCAACTAAAACCAGCTTTGGTTAGCTTATAGAGACTTCTGCAGCAACATTAGCACACTTCGGCTTCTTCACCTTTTAGGTATTTTTTCCCTTTTTCTGTTCCCTTTGCTCTGAGTCCTCTTCTTTGCAAGGCTTTTGCTTTAAGCAAGAGAGAAGTAATCTATATGCTGATGGCAAGGCTGACGACATGAAGAGTTTTAGGAGAGTTTTGATCTTCAGTGAACAAAAGCTGACTTTCGTGTGTGGTAAATGGTTTTCTTGATAGGCTTTTAGTGAGAATATGCTAGTATTACAGAAGACTGTAATGACGACAAAGCTTAATACCTAAAAGTGCTCATGGTGATACAAAGGTGATGCAATGGTTTGTTGAGAATGCTGTTGTTTGAATGTGCTTGCCAACAAAGCTGAGAGAGAAATTAAATTTCTTTTTTCTTAAAAAAAAACAAAAACAAAAACAACTGAAAAATTCCACTTGAAGTGGTGGAATTTGTCATCAGCTGTTTATTTGGGCCAGTGTGTTAATATAATTGTTTAAAAGAAATAAGCAGGAGAATTTTTGAAGTTTTGAAAGTTCAGCTTTTGTGGTTCAGTTCACTAGAACTGGCTGATAGGACTACTTTTGTCAAGAATCAATGCTTTAAAAATAAAAAAAAAACGGTAAACACTTTGGACTTCTTACCATTTGCAGTGTTTCAGTAATAATTGCAGTGTATGTATGTGCATATGTTGAGTGGGAAGTTCATAGCTGTTCATCAGTTAGCTATTATGGACACTCCTATTTTTACGGTGCTGCATTTGTTTGCTGGAGATAGTTCTTCAAGTTTCTAAACCGCTGTTGGTGTCTTCGCTTTATTCTGATGGCTTTTATGTTATGCAGGTTAGAACAGAAGACAGAGAACCTTAATAAACTGGGTCTTGTCTCATTTTTGGTTCCAAATCTCAGGAAAGTTCTGTTTATCATCTGCAGGGTCTAGTGAATGGCACTAATGGCTGCTGCGTAGGTTATATCATGTTCTGAGATAATTTAGTTACTGCTGAATGCTGTTATTTCAAAAGATCAGAAAATCAGAAAAACTCATTTTGATTAAAGGATTTCAGGGATCTCTTAAGTTTCAAAAGGCAGCATAAGGTCTGATGGAACCAGAATCAACTTTGTTGTTATTGAGCTTAGTATTCATACTGAACAACAATTGGGATGTGATGATAAAGTAGTTAAAAAACATATAAAATAAATTCTGATGTATTTCTATTTTCTTTTTGTAGGGTGGGGTTTCTGGAGTGAGATAAGGGATGTTAAAATGGGGATTAAAAGTGTAGGTGTGCTGTTTTGGGTAGTTAATGTGGAGTGGGAGAAGGGCAGAAATTTGTATATTGTATCAAGGCAGAAAAACAAACAAAAAAAAACCAAATTCTGGTGGTATTTCAGCCCTGTTTTGCAAACCATACACTTTGGTTGTGCTGAATTTTAGGTAAACATCCAAACTTTGGGTTCTTTTTTTGTGTGTGTTTCCCAAACTGCTTAATGCTCACTCCGTAAAACCTTGTGCTTTTTGGAATACGGGAGCTGAGTGGCAAACTCGTGTCTCTGACAGAACTTTATGTCAGCAGGACACAGGATTTATAGAATCGTAGAATAGTTTGGGTTGGAAAAGACCTTAAGATCATCCAGTTCCAACACCCCTGCCATGGGCAGCGACACCTCCCATTAAACCATGTCACGCAAGGCTCAGTCCAGCCTGGGCTTGAACATCACCAGGAATGGAGTATTCACTACTGCCTTGGGCAACCCATTCCAGTGCCTCACCACCCTTACAGTAAGGAATTTTCTCCTTATATCCAATCTAAACTTCCCCTGTTTAAGTTTGAACCTGTTAGCCCTTGTCCTCTCACTACAGTCCCTAATGAAGAGCCCCTTCCCAGCATCCCTATAGGCCCCCTTCAGATACTGGAAGGCTGCTATGAGGTCTCCACGCAGCCTTCTCTTCTC
>JANRGW010013359.1:20746-33521 GCA_024733675.1 Psilopsiagon aymara
TCGTTACTGGTCTCCAGCTGGACATTGAGCCATTGAGCACAACTCTTTGCGTGAGACCATCCAGCCAGTTCTTTATCTACTGAGTGATCCATCCGTCAAATTGATGTCTCTCCAATTTAGAGGCAAGGTTGTCATGTGAGACAGTGTAGAATGCTTTATATGTCCAGGTAGATGACATCAACTGCTGTACCCCTGACTCTGGTCATATTTTTCAGACCCTTTACTGTTTGCAGCAAGCAGAGAATGGGTATGTGTGAGAGTGCCAAACTTAATCTTTATGTTACTGAAATTAGCACTGCAGATGGTATACCTCCTTATAAATACTTTGGCTTCTTTATGTTTGAAGAGGGGGCTGTATATGAGGGAAAGAAGGTAGCAAGTGTGAAGGTGACAATGTAGTTGTCTAGGAAACAGAGGTCATAAAGCTGGAAAGCATAGGGAAAGAGCTGGGCTGATCCTGCCATCCTACCTGTGTATTGTCACCTTATTGTCACCCTGGTTCAGCTGAAAGCTCAGTGAATTGGCCTGTGGTTTTGGGTTTGTGTTTTGATTTGTTATGTTTTGTTTTGTTTCATTTCAAATGTCTTTGTTCCTGCAGTCCTGCTGGTCAAAGGGAGAGAGCCATAATGTATGGGGTTGGACAGACCCCGGCTGGGATTTTGTTGTCTCCATGTTCTGAGTGTCCCTTCCAAATTTTCCAGTCTGGATTAGCATGGCTTAAGGAGCAGTGCCAAAGCTTGGGAGACTCCTCCTCCTGCTGAGAGGGGTAAAATCCCGGACTGGCTGCCCTTCCTCTGGATGCTGTGTTCCCATCCATGGCAACAGTGAAGGCTAGTGGATTTCATTCAAGGGAGAGCTTCTGGAGCAGCTGCCCCAGAAGTGGAGGTCAGCACAAGAGCTTCCTCTGGTACTAAAACTGCATGTAGGAAGCAGTGCTTGTCCAAAAATACAGACTAAACAGGACTTTCCTGCTTTGCTATTGCCATGTGCAATTTTGCTAGTGCTTTCAGGTGTGTGGGAGAACAATGTCCTGGGTACAAAGAGAAATAACTGCTTACAGTTATGTTTCCTGTTCTCTTCCTTACTTCTCAAAGGCAGTTTTTCTTCTATGGCTGAATCTGCCTCTGTTCCAGAAGTTATTCACTCTCTTATCCCCAATTTTGTTCCCAAATTCAGTCTGAGAGTGGAAAGTTGTCTGTTGCAAAGATTGGTGTTTTCTCCACACAGGTCTGAACATCAATATATCTGAATCTTATCTTGTGTTTGATGAATATAGTTACAACAAAACTTAAATTCTTTTCCCCAGAAAAATAAACCTGGTAAACACCAGCTCCCATTCCTTACTATCCTTGCTTTTGGAGAAAGCTAATCAGTAACTCTTGTTGAAGAATTATTTTTGTTGTTAATGTGAAACTAGCATTATGTTTGTATTCAGCAGTTTGATTGTGGGTTAATTGATCCTATATTTCAACTCAAGAAGTGGTAGTTCTTTGTTGTACCTCCAGGTAACAATTCTGACTTTCTTGTTTTGAGAGATCAAGCGTCTGCATTCATTAGGTGTTTCAAATGTTATGTTGACTTTTCAGAAGACTCTTTTGAAATGTAAAATTATGTTTGGAAATGCCTCATTGGTTTGTCTGAAAATTGCATCTTTGGTTTTATGAAGGCTGACTCACTTCAAAGCAAAAAATTTCCCACCAGGCACTTCTTGATTTTGCGATGCTTGCCTAAAGATCCTCAATTCAGTTTAGTTTTCTGTAATTTTAACATTTTTGCATTGTCTGAATAACAAATTTGTTATCTGTTCTAGGTCACTCAAGCCCTTCATTTTGAAGGTACATTTCTGCTGACATAACTTACCATCTTATGTTCCCTACAATATGCACACAAATTAAGTTGTTGACAAGTGAAAACAAGATTAAATGTCTAAACCACAAACCTGAACACACCACAGAAAGATCAGGAGGGTCTGAAGCACTTGCACTTCATCATTTTTCTAAATAACTACTATAAAGTTGAAAATATTCACTCAAAAGAACTTGGATATTTTTTTTAGTCAGCTCAGAAATATAAACTGTAGCAATCATTCTAAAAGAAGAAAATGTTATGAGACAATCAGTTTTTATCCTTTCCTTACCATCTCTCTGATAAACTGAGATTATGATTAAATGAGAGAGCAGATAGTTCTCTGCAGAGAAAGTACAAATAGGTTTTACTATTCCAAGCCATTTCTCCTCAGTGTGTTTCTGACCCTAAAGGTGAACAAAAAGCTGCAACCATAAAAATAGCAAGAGGGAATTGTGCAAAGCACTTGCAAGGATACAGAGTTTTCAGGGGAATCAGATGGGATGGATGATTAGGGCATTACAGCTCTAATGTCTCAGATTGTGAGCTTCTGCCTGCTGTTGCTTTCTTAACAGACTCTGGATGAGGTGCTTGGTTCAGAGATCTAGCATTTCTTGACCCTTTGCTGCTCACAGATATGTTCTTCACCCATCTGTCTCAGCAGGATGGATAATGGTAGCTTAAATTGCCCTCTTTAAGCATTGCAAATAAATAGATTCCATGTTAGTAGTGACTCTGGACTGTGTCTGGATAAGGTATGTCTGTAATAACATGTGTTTGTTATCCAGCTATGAAGATCAAATCTTAAATACGTATATCTGTTTTTCAGATATGCTGATGAGTTTGCAGTTTCCTTTACGATGTCTAGTTTTCAGTTGTAAGAATTAGACTAAAATTAATTCAGTTAAGCATGACTTGATCTAACTTCTTGCAAGTGCCAACTGAAATCCGTTTATATTTTGAACAACCTTATATATATATTTACAATGTTACCTGTGTGCATGTATGCATATACAGATTTCTCAGGATTCTTTGATTTTTTTTTTTTTTTTTTGCTTTTAGCCAATATTGATTTTACCATTGATATTATCCTTTATGTCAGTGTGGCTAATGTTCTCAAGTAGATCTGTGAGATTCTTTGGGTTATTTCATTGCTCCGTGGCCTGAAGTATCTCTGGTCAACAGTTTTGAATTTTGCCATTTGGTTGAATGTTTCCTTTGGCCTGTAGATCTACAAGAAGAATTACTACAAGCTTGAGAAACAGAGCAGATAAAAAAAGGCTGTGATCAGTGGTCAGTTCTGTATATCCTTTGTGTTGGTGTTAGTGGTTTCTCCTAATTTAGCTCTAGGCTCTACTTTCCTGCTTATGTATCCTGCCGTCACTGTTCTTTGATGTTAACGTTGATCAAGGATGGACTCATTGTGTAAGGCAGAATTGCTACGGTTTTCTCGCCTGCAGCATGATGACTTGCAAAGCAAGCGAGAAGCAGCGCAGCTTTATCCAGCAGAGGGAGCAAAAGCACTGCTTGCCCGCTTCCAGGGGCATCCTCAGAGCGACGGTAGCATTGCCATGGCTGCAGTGATCACCTTCACCGAGGGTAGCAGAGCACGGCCTGGGCGCCATGCTCTTGCTCTGCTGCAAAACCAGAAATACGATGCTAGGGTCTGTCAAGAAAATGTTACCCAAGAGACTGCCAGTGCTCACCACGGGACTTCTGGGTTCCTGCTGACTGCCTGTAGCTGCTCCTGAGGAAGACACAGTGGTATCCTGCAGACACGAGGACTGGGCAAATCTATACTCTGGCTGCAGGGAATGACTGTATGTTTATGGAAAAAAGTGACTTGGAGTCAGTTAGGTTTGGAGGAAATGAATTATTTGCAGGTTTGTGATAAAGATTTTGTTCCAGTGAGTCTGTCAACTGTCCTCACACTACGGTCTGCAAGTGTTGTTGACTCCACTGATACTTCCTTGCCATGAGGTCTTTCTCTCAATTAATACATTTGGACTCATAGAATGATAGAATGGCTAGGGATGGAAAGAACCTTAAGATCAGTTGACTATTTAGTCTGTGCTTTTAATAGTGTTCTTTAATTTTACAGTGTGTCCTGGAGCACCACAGCCCTGAGCAGTCCTCCTGGAGACCTTGCTTCTGTGGAGAGAAACGCATTTCCCCAAACCTTCCTAGTATGTGCTCTGAGTGTAAAGACTGTAATATATGCCTTCTTGGTATAATTTCATTTGCATTAGCAGGATTGATTATATGTTTGCCACTGTAAAACACAAATCAAAGAATCAGACCTCATGTTAAGTAATGGTTTTAAACTAAAAGAGGGAAGGTTCAGGCTGGACATGAGGAAAAGATTTTTTTGCAATGAGGTTTGAAAAATACTGGTGCAGGCTGCCGAGAGAGGCAGTAGATTCCATCTCTGGAGACATTCAAGGCCAGGCTGGATGTGATTGTGGGCAACCTGATCTAGATGAAGATGTGCCTGTTCATTGCACAGGAGGTCGGGCTAGATGACCTTTGAGGGTCCTTTGCAGCTCAAATTATTCTATGATTCTAAATGAAATAGTTAATTAGGCTGCCTGGATATCATAGTATGATATAAAATAGAAATATTTTAGAACACTTTGGGTTTTTTTTATCTGTAGTTTTAGAGTCAATTTTGCTGATAAAGGAAGAAATCTATAGCTTAAGAAAATGAGGAATATATCTGAGAGTTAATCCATACTGTACATCTAGGGAGATAAATCTTTTGTAACGATTGTCAGCAATACTTCAGCTGTGGTGAAGGAAGGGGTGCTTAAAAGTTATCTCAACATTTACTGAAAATGTTGATTCTTAATATTCCTGTCATAATTTTGGGATTATTAGCAATGCTTCTTTATGTTTTGGTTCTGTTTGGAGAGTTTTCTCCAAGGATTGATCTAATACCATTACTTTCCTTCTTTACGTCAGAATCCAGCTCAGGCTTGAGAAATTAAAAAAAAGAGGAAAGAGGAATTAAAAAAAGGGAGGAGATGCTGTTAGGAGTGGGTGCGAACTAACCTGCTGCCTCAAGGGACAACGTACGGGGAGGTGGAAGAAATAAGAGCCACTAGATGGAGAGGTTCATGTTAGCTCCACCCTTGCTATTGCTGTTCTTGAGGCCCCATGTCAGCTCCTTGGGACCATGAAGTATTCATGTAATAATTTAAAATTATTTGCATTCAGGACAGGGTTAATGGAGCATGGAAAAGAAAGTTCTTAATTAGCTCCTCGCTAAGCTTTTTACACCCTCAAGTCTATCTCAAATGAACAATAGCATATTCCACACTGTGTTCTTAATTCCTCAGTATAAAAAAATATAGATGTTTTCGTTTGAGATTTTTTCTCATAAGACTCTGACGTCTGTGGATTGAGAAAGCTTATCTGAGGAAGAGTGATAAAACCAAATCTCTAATATGGCACAACCAGGAATTATTCAGTTGCAAGACATTGAACCCATTTCTAACACTGTTCTTCAGATATTCATAGAACAAGCTCTGAACTGGAAAAATTTTAATGCTGTTAATTTCTTAGATTTTGATCTGCTGATTTTTTCATCTTCTGCAGGTTGCGTCTTCTGTGACTTCTGTTAAGGAAGGTCAGCTGTTTTCTGTTCTTTAGCTGATGTCAAACCTACCATTCCCTTTTCTTTGTATTTATAGCCTTTTGAAACTTAAAGATGTAGAATAGATGCTCAGAAATATCAGTGTTTGGACATGTAAAGCAGAACCTTATCTAATTTATGATAACAAAGACCAAAATCTAACGAAACAATGCCTCCAAATGGGAAGATCATAAGTTGTGCAACTTTTCAGTAAATATTATGGTTCATGACCATTTGTCCAGGGCTTTAGAATTTATTAAAAAGAAAAAAAAAAGAGGTAGAAAGAAGGAAAATAAAAAATAGAGAAGTGAAAACAATGCTTTCATCATGGTCTGAAGGCTGCCTGCGTAGCCTGTCAGGGCTTCTGGTAGCATGTTGCTGCAGTACCATATGAGAATTTGGCCTGATGGTCTTCTTATTTTCAACAGCCCAGGTTTTGTCCTCCAACTTTGTTTTACAGCACTGTAGATTTGCTGCACTTCAGTTTCACTGATTCTCTTAGAACCCTACTTGTTAATACACCTTTTTAGTGTGTAACACCTTCATTATATTCCTCTTGTTATTCACCCCTTGATAATTGTAGATAATAGAAGTGTGACAAGAAGTGCTGGGCTAGGAGATGTCTGAGGCTGACATCTCCCTGCATACGTCCCATATAGATCCTCTTCCTCAGCATTTTTGCTCACTTTTGTGAGGTGAATTCCTTTGTACAGCTGCTGCTACAGCCATTACTGGCAAACAGCAAAGCAGTGTTGGTGAGGCAGCAGCTGAAGTCCTGTTCTTTGCATGGATAACCTACCTGTGGTGATCAAGGTGACTGTGTTTTTAAATATTTGAGACTGTGCTCAGAATAAACATTAAAGAGTTTTGAATGTCCACTTGTCTTGAATTACTTTGCACAGGTGTCTTCATTGCAAGTTCTTCTAATATGGCCTATGCGGCTTTCTACTTCAAAACTCTGCCATATGTAAACTGATTAAAAATGATACCACTTCATGTATTTATCTTGAAGTTCCTGCTAATCACAGTGGACCTTCATTTCATAGGGCTCCACCTCCAGAGGCCTATGCAATATGAAACAAATCAGATAAATTTCTGTATACATGTAAAACTCTGTACAAGGCGGTTATGAACAGTGTGTTCTGTGCTTCAGTTTTATATGGCATCGGTGGCACTTGAGCTGAAAGCTGGTTCTAAAAATAAATGTCAGTAAGACCTTGAAATAAAAAACAAATCACAAGCATGCCACTCAGTCACTTTACTATTATTGGGGAAGTTTGCCTATGTGGAAACTCATCAATGACATACATTTATGCTAAAGTAAAATCAGTTTTCATCACCTGATACCATCTGATTCCATAAAATTTGGTCAGCATGCAGACTACTGGTTGAATGTCCTAAATGAGAAGAATGTAAGAATTTTCCTGTAACACTCCATGAGAAGCCTCAGACAGTCAGGCATTGTTAGTGCATCAATCTGAACTTGCTACCTTGAAGTGACAAGGAAGACCTGACAGTCCTGCCAGCAGTAAGATTGTAAGATTTACAATCCATAGTGAATTACTGTGGACTATTTTACACTTAGAATGTGCCCCATCTCCAACATATGGAAATGGACTGAGGCATAGTAGATGCCACACAGGAATATTCATGTGTTTCATTTTTATTTCTTCCTGAGAGCTGTAGGAGGAAAAAGTCACAATATGAGATGTAAATGATTTAACAATTTGAGAGGAAGGAGAGCATCCATTCCCAGCTATTCATAACTGCTTCTATCCTTCAAAATGGTGCTCACCCTTTCTGCGATGGGGAAAGGATGTCAACTTGTGCTGGAGCAGTGTGGGGTAATGTATATCCCAGCTGTTCTCCTGGTGTAGGGACAGAAGGAAGGCCAGGAGCAGCAACCATGGATGTGGCTGCAGTGATTTTTGTCTCTGGATGAACATGTGCATTACTATTTCAGATTCGCCACATGTCTGAAAATGTCTTTGTACCTCATCTTTGTGACCATACATGTCTTGCTTCAGACACCATCCAGTTCTCCTGAGAGCAGAGTTTGGAAGGCAAGCATGATGTCCCACTCTTAGCAAGTCTGAAAGCGGCAGTCCAGACACTGAGAGGAAACAGCAACCAAGTTCAGGGACACGGACGTGGGTACTGTGTGCTTCTTCATGGGAACAGGGCAAGATTCTGTACTGACCTTTTTTCTTCTTGCACATATAGTGCATGTAATGTGTAACTTGAAATAGTATCTGATTAGGTAAAAAATTACTTACAAAAGTACTATTTATTCATCCTAAGGTACATTGCTGATGCTGATGCCAACCTGATGAAGTTTAATCATGACAAGTGCAAGGTCCTACACCTGGGTCAGAGCAATCCAAGGCACAGCTACAGGTTGGGCAGAGAAGACATTCAGAGCAGCGCTGAGAAAAGGACTTGGGGGTGTTGGTCTATGAGAAAATGAGCATGAGCTGACTGCAGTGTGCACTCACAGCCCAGAACACCAACTGTATCCTGGGCTGCATCCAAAGGAGTGTGACCAGCAGGTCGAGGGAGGTGATCCTGCCCCTCTACTCTGCTCTTGTGAGACCTCACTTGGAGTTTTGTGTGCAGTTCTGGTGTCCTCAACATAAAAAGGACTTTGAACTGTTGGAACAAGTCCAGAGGAGAGCTGTGAGGATGATCATGGGACTGGAGCACCTCCTGTGTGAAGATAGGCTGGAAAAGTTGAGGCTGTTCATCCTGGAGAAGAGAAGGCTGCATGGACACTTCATAACAGCCTTCCAGAATCTGAAGGGGGCATATAGGGATGCTGGGGAGGGACTCTTCATTAGGGACTGTAGTGATAGGACAAGGGGTAATGGACTCAAATTTAAACATGGGAAGTTTAGATTGGATATGAGGAAGAAATTCTTTAGTGTAAGGGTGGTGAGGCAGTGGAAGTAAGTCGTGAATGCTCCATGCCTGGCAGTGTTCAAGGCTGGGTTGGACAGAGCCTTGGGTGGCATAGTTTAGTATGAGGTGTCCCTGCCCATGGCAGGGGGTTGGAACTAGGTGATCCTTAAGGTCCTTTCCAGCCCTAACTATTCTATGATTCTAACCATGAAAATCAACTTTATTTCCTATTTTATAAGACCTTTTTCTTTTATATTTTGATAAACATCCACTGGCCTTTTCTCAGTGGAAGTTTCTGTCAACCTGTTCTCCCTTTCCTGAGTTAAAATTGTCTCTTCATCTAGTTACAACTTTTTTGTCAGGCTCCCAAGTTTAGCAAATCAGTCTGTCACTCTCTGTGGCACTTGAAAAATAGTGTATTTCTGAACCATGATTTTCTGCGTTTTCTGAAGTTGTGAAAGAGGTATCTTGCCTCTAGCAGTGGTTCATTTTGCTTTTTCTGTGTTTATTTTCCTTTATCTGACTTCAGCATTTTTCTTGGATTGAGTCAAGTGGGATGGTATGGTGCTGGTTATAGATAAAATACATCTGATAATAAAAAGTTATTTAAAAATTCTCTATTTTTGCCATGTTTATTCTTTAATCAGGTATTAAAATACCGGGAGGAAAGGCTTGATCTTGATGAGTGGTGGTCTAAAGGCTGGAGCTCTGAAGACTTTGAAAGTAAATGTTTTTCTCTGGGTAATTTTGGCTTTGTAGTGAGTATACTTTTCTACTAGTGTTATTTTTCATTAACAGGGTTTATAGAGTATGTAGATTTATGACATTGCAAATCCTAGTTCCAGGTCTATGCTGACTGAATCTACAAGCAAGAAGTTGTAACATCATTTATGAGAAATTCAGTGTGGGCACTACAGGCAAAATGCCTACTTTGAAGGTGAATTAGCCTTCTGAATTTCAGGTAAGCAGCAGTTTTGATGGGCTTGGCTACTTCTTCAAGTGAGTCAAAGAGGAAGCTTATTTTTCTGTCTTCATGTGTCGTACCAGTAGCAGTTTAAAAGTAAGAATGGAAAATAGTTTGAAAATGCAAGTATTTTCCAATTAATCATTCAGAACTAGAAACTACTGGTGACATAAAATTTCAAAAGCTGAAATTTTTAGATCTTTGAGATCTGCAGAAACATAGCCAGCTAAAGGAACACTGGCTTCTCTGGAAAGACTTTGATGCTATGCTGGTTTAAAACGAGGTGTTTTGGGGGATTAGTACATCAGAAATCACCTTTAAACTAATAGCCTGTCTTGTAGCACAGGCATGTCTTCCTGCACATATTCCTCGTCCTTTGCTGGGGAGCAGCAGACCTTTACATTCTAAATGGCTTTTTAGCTTATCTGTTATAGGTCTGTTGTATTTGCGGCTTATGATTTTAAATAATTTCAATTTGATACTTGGTTTTGTTCTGCTGCTGTGGTTTTCAGAGCAGGAGCTGCTCTTATAAAGCAGAATAGATGTGTTTCTTTCAGCTTTGCAAATACATTTCTGTAGGAAAAATTGTGTTTTGGAATTTGCTTTTTTTGTTGAAGTCCTTTCTTACCAGTAGTGTGTTATGACAGTAAATTTATATCAAACAGTTATCCTTATTCTGTTACTGTGTCCAGTAATATTTTTATGCTGTAGGACAACTGTCTTTCTGCTGCAGAGCACATATGTAAACAGGGACTAGTTCCAACAGGCTTGTACTTTCCAAGTAAGTTGTTTCCTGTAATAAAGTTTGGGTTTGAGATGAGCAGAGGGCATGAGATGTCAGAAGTTAATGGTGTTTTCAAAGAAATCCTCTGTCATTTTCTTTTAAGAAACATTTTTGGTTTTTTTTGTTTTTGTCCACCTCATAACTTTATATTACTGTCTGGATTCCACTGGAAAGTTGATTCTAGATGCAAGTGCTCTGGGCCCCCTTTCCACCTAGCTCTTTTAGCAACAGATGAGAGACTGCCAGGCAGGTAGAAGGACAGCTATGAAGTGTAGCTGGATGATGCACAACAAATGCCGCTTTTAGAAAATCAAAGAAATCTGAATCTGAGCTTCCTCACTGAAAAATTGAGATGAGATGTACAACGGGGAATAAGACTGAAGGAAAAATTGAGGAGTAGAGAATTTTTATTCAAATTCTTACTACCAATTTCATAAAGTAGTTTAGATTATTTAAAAACAGAACAAAAAAAAAAAACCAGGGCAGAGCTGTGACCTGGATACATTTTCATTAGGGACTGTAGTGAGAGGAAAAGAAGTAACAGGTTCAAACTTAAACAGGGGAGATTTAGATTGGATATGAGGAAGAAATTCTTTACTGTTAGGGTGGTGAGGCAATGGAATGGGTTGCCCAGGGAAGTTGTGAATGCTCCATCACTGGCAGTGTTCAAGGCCAGGTTGGACCTAGCCTTGGGTAGCATGGTTTAGTGTGAAGTGTCCCTGGCCATGGCAGGTGGGTTGGAACTAGATGATCTTGATGTTCCTTCCAACCCTAACTATTCTATGACTCTATGATCTTACGACGAGTTGTTTTCTAATTTTAACCGAAACGATTTGGGCTTTATAAGATTTAAAATGAAAAGCTGAACAGCGCATCAGGCAGGTTGGAAAGTTGCTGTGTCACTGGAAAAATCCAGATGTATCATTTTATATATGAGGTATGTGCATTTTTTCAAGTGCTGCTTTCCTGAGTGCTCTTCTTATTTGCATTACTGGGACCCCTGTCCCGGCTTGTTCTCACCTGCTGTTCTCTCCATTTTATTTTTGTTTTTCTTCTATGCCATGAAAGCTTCCTCTTTTATAAAGACTTATGTAAGAATTATGAAGGACTATATTTTCCATATATAAAAAACATATGCAAGAGTTATAAAGAATTTATTGTCTTGTTGAAACAAAAGGATTACAGGTGGAATTAGCACTTGCTGGGTCTTTGATGTAGTAGTACTAGCCTACAACACTGAGAAATATGGGAGGCATTATGATTGCTTATTCTTAAGGCTAAATATAGATTGCTTGAAGCACCATGATTTAGTTTGTTCTTTAGAGCTAATACAAAGCCAAAGTCCATGGTCTCAATGGTCTACCATCAGAAAGAAGCATGCAGATTTGTCATCCAATTTCCATTTACTGTTGCCACAAAGCCTTCTTATTCAAAAATATTTTTCACATTCCCAGGGCTGGAATGCATTACAGCCATTTGAATGTGGGTACTGGTAGCTAAATAATTTATTTCCACTTACACATTCTCAGCATCAAACCCTACATTCCAGTCACTGTAGGGGGGCAAATTGTTTTTATTACAGATGGCTATATGTGTATGTTCAGGGAGTCAGCTGAAGGTGGTTGGATTTTATTGAAAACAAAATAAAATTACACAGCTGCCCTATTTATAAAGTCATCTAAAAGTTTGGTCTCGGTAGAGGCTGTTCAAACGATGTATAGATCTACAGAGATGTTTAACAAAGTAATTGGAGATTGATGGTTATTGAGATTATGAACAAAGAGAAAGATTTATTGCTCCTTGTTTTGTGTTTTGCCAGAAATATAGATGCTTTTTCCACAGAGATATTCATAGAATCATAGAATAGTTTGGGTTGAAAAGGACCTTAAGATCATCTAGTTCCAACACCCCTGCCATGGGCAGGGACACCTCCCGTTGAACATCACCAGCGACAGAGAATTCACGACTTCCCTGGACAACCCATTCCAGTGCCTCACCACCCTCACAGTAAAGAACTTCTTCCTCATATCCAATCTAAACTTCTCCTGTTTAAGTTTGAACCCATTATCCCTTGTCCTGTCACTACAGTCCCTAATGAAGAGTCCCTCCCCAGCGTCCCTATAAGCCCCCTTCAGATATCAAAAGACTGCTATGAAGTCTCCACAGAGCCTTCTCTTCTCCAGGATGAACAGCCCCAGCTTTCTCATCCTATCTTCATACAGGAGGTGCTCCAGTCCCCTGACCATCCTCGTGACCCTCCTCTAGACTTGTTCCAATAGTCTGATGTCCTTTTTGTGTTGAGGACACCAGAACTGTGCACAGTGCTCCAAGTGAGGTCTCATGAGAGCAGAGTAGAGGGGCAGGATCACCTCTCTCGACCTGCTGGTCACCCTCCTTTAGTTACAGCCCAGGATGCAGTTGGCTTTCTGGGCTGCAAGAGCACACTGCCAGATCATGTTCAGTTTTCCATCAACAAACAACCCCAAGTTCTTCTCCGCAGGGTTGCTCTGAATGCCTTCTCTGCACAACCTGTAGCTGTGCCTCGGATTGCTCCAACCCCAGGACCTCCAAATCCAGGTGTAGGACCTTGCACTTGTCATGGTTGAACTTCATCAGGTTGGCATCAGCCCACCTCACAAGCATGTCAAGG